>JARFIW010001495.1:260782-396025 GCA_036346225.1 Platerodrilus igneus | reverse complement strand
AATAATACAAGCTTATTCATTGATGTACAAGCGAAAAATGCAATTACGCGTGTATAAATAATCACCCAGTATTATATAAATGTATTGTAAATAAATACCAAGTAATGTAAGTTGTATATGTAAAAATAATTAATTTTAGATACCCTAAAAACGCAAATCGATCATTTTAAGATAAATACAAAGCCATTTATTTTCACTTATTGATTATCAATGTATTTTTAATAAAAATGCTTTTCATTTGCCGTAAATAGCATAGAATAATACTAGCTTTACGCATTTAGCATACAAACTACAATCTTGTAAAAAAACCAATTTAATATTAATTTTGTGCACTGAAACACGAAAGCAAATAATTTCTATAAAATGCAACCCCTTTTGCATTAAAAAGCAATTAAAGTTTAAATTAATTGCACTTGGTTTACAGAAATTTATTTTAAATAAAGAATTTTCTAGAATATTAGGAATATAAAAGGATTAGTCATACGTATTTAGAACTACGTAAATATGTAATTAATAAATGAAACATTTATTCCAAGAAGCGGGCCGATCACTGAAAAACCCGTAAAATCCCTGGAATAACTAATAAAAATTATTTATTACCTTTCACATTCACTGTTGGAGAGAAGCAATGCGACACATTAACCTTGGATGTTAAACAAAGACGAAGGAGTACGCGTCACGAATAAGTGGAGCGCGATTACGAGGTAAAAACGCCGCGATTTTAGACGCTAATGAGTTTTTTTGGGAACCTTGCATCATAATGTTCCATACCATTCTACTACCTTCTGGAAATAGATAATTTGGATATATAAAAAAGCGTTTATTAAAAACAGAAATTTAGTTGATTCTTAAATTCGATCGCGAAATGTTATTTTGATTTAAGTCGCGAGATGTTGCTTTGTGGAGATAATATTTGAGGTATGCAGTAGACATACTATAATTTAACAATTACATTATTACAATGAATATAGAAGTGATGTTTTAAACGCAAATTACATAAAAAATGGAAATTATTAATTACAATGAAGAGGAAAAATTTTTCAATATAACGCTATTTTAAAAATTTTATTAAATAATCGAAAGGAAGATTTAACCAAAAAAATGTACTTTGGTAACTGCTGTTTGAAATGAGAATTTTAAATATGAAAAATCTTTCAAGCTGATTTGACGTCAATTTAAAATAGGAAGATATTTAATTACGAAAAGCGTTTTTGTGAATTCTACAAGTATTACTATTAGATTTATTTTTAACTGATATTGAAGTACTTTTATTTAATTTAAGGTAGAATAATAAGTGTTAATCATATAATATTTTTTGTGTGGATTTTTGCCAGGAAAGTTTGTGTTCAGGGTTTAAAACACTCTTTCCTTTTAATAGATTATCTGTCAAAGATTTTTATGGCCAAACAACCCTTACAAACGTGGGAATAAACAACGTCCAGTAAAACATTAATAAAAAAGAAATTTAGTTCTGTGAATTTAAAATAAAGTAAGGAACACTTTTTTGTAATAAATACTTCTTAGAAATTACTTTATGTTTGAAAGAAACGATGTTGTAAATATTCTATATGTTTTTGTATGAGAGAAAATATTTCATACTGTATAAATGCTTTGTGATATTGCTGTTTGATTTTATTTTGAAAACTCCGTTGAGGTAGCCAGGCAAAGTTAGAAAGGAAGGCAAGTGAACAATTTCAAGGTTTATACATTGCTGTATCTGTATCACAGCACGCTTTTAGTGACGCTCTCAACGCGGCGTTGTTACAACAATATATATATATATATATATATATATAAACAACTGATTTGATTAAAATCTTGGGATGCACTCGTTCTACCAGATAAAACTACAGCGTCAAATTGTAATTTTTATTCAACGTTTCGGCATTGACTTTATGCCTTCTTCATAGACTGAAAAATTTAATGAAGATTATTACAAGTAAAATCAAACAGTTAAGCTGTGTACTTACATAAATTACTATGACTTAAACCTGATTTAAACTTAACAAACAACACTTATTCATGGCATACAGCTTGGTTAAACTTTTAAAAATTAATTACGGCAACACAATTAAAATGTAACACAGTCAATTGGATAAAATAAATAAATAAATAAATTAACATATAACAACATGCAGTTAAACCTAATCATACGGCGCAACAAGCATAACTAAACTAATCCTATTTAATAATTGATCATGTTGTCACATGGTCATAATCTAAAACCTGTAAATCATAATCTAAAACCTATATCTTAATAATTTAATGGACAAATGGAACACACTAGTAAATGAAGCACGCTAAACAAAATACATAATTAAACATTTCTACACTATTTGCGAAAATGGCCGTTATTAAACTTGTAGAGCGCAGAGTAGACCGTATTCAAGTTGTTCATATCCAGTTTGTTATTTAGTGGATTCGGTTGTTGCTGAATATAGAAAGATTCCAAGAAAAGTCTCTTATAATAATTGGATTCTATATCTAATATAGTAGTATTCTCAAAATTCGCTGTATGTTTAGTATTGTGCAAATGTGACGCAAGAGCACAATTAGATTTTCCAATCCTGGCATCACTTTTGTGTTGTATGATGCGGTTCTTTAGCCACTGTTTTGTCTGACCAACGTACGTTTTTTTGCAACTACATTGTATTTTGTAAATAACGTTGCTACACAGAGACTTATCTGTGCTATCTTTTATTTTTGTAAACAAACTACCTATCGATTTTTTATAGGCGCATGCGATAAACAAGTCCGGTTGCTTAAAAATCTTGGCAAGTTGGGGTGTTAGATTTTGAATGTAAGGTAGTTTCCTGAATTTCTTACCCTCTGATCGATCTAGTGCTGAAATTGGTAGGTGTTTTGTATACAATAATCGTTTTATAAGAGGTTTGGGATATGCATTATTCACCAAAGTAAATTCCAATTGTTTTAAATTTTTACGAAGCAAGTCTGGCTCACATATTCTGGTAATACGCTGCCGTCTCAAACTTTTAATAATTTTTATAGCAATCAATTAATTACGTATAACAAACACTTTATGTTAGTTAAAAAAAGGAATATTAAAAAATTACAATCTTTGCAAAAAAACCAATTGAACAACAAACAATTATTTAAAGATAATAGTAAATGGGTAGTGAATCATAGCAGTATCCTTATTCCAGAAGACGTTAAAGGTTTTTTATCTTTAGGTCCACAGTTTAATCTGGAAATGACGACTACCGACATAAATATTGGCAAACTATTAGCAGATATTGAATCAGTGATTGACGTAATCGAAAAACCGGCAGAAGAAAAGTCATTGATACGATGTAGAGTCACCAATTTAATCACTAATTTTTGCACTAATCCAGAATACAGGAGTACACTTAACAAAAATAATCGCATGTATACAGTTGTAAAAAAGTTCCTTAGGGACAATCCTAGCATTATTGTAACAAAAGCTGACAAAGGTTCTGTCACTGTCATCTTAGATAAACAAGATTATTTAACAAAATCCAACAAATTGCTTGATGAAAAAATGATATATAAAAAACTCAATAGGGATCCGACGTTCACTATACAAAAGAAGGTTAACGATCACATTAAACTTCTGTTCAACCAATCTATGATCACACCTAATGATAAACAAGACCTAATAAAAAATAACTGCAGTCCAGGCAAATATTATGGTTTGCCCAAAATTCACAAAACTGGTATACCTCTTAGACCGATTATTTCCTGTATTAATTCCCCTACTTATAATGTTGCTGCCTTTTTGTCGAAAATTTTAAAAAATTCCTTTCCGTTAGAGAGGTGGAACCTTAAGGATACTTTTTCATTTGTAGACGGTTACAGACAGTTTCAATTACCTCCCGATCATATCCTGATTTCTTTAGATGTCCGCTCTTTGTTTACTAATATTCCCATTGAGTTAGTAGTGAGTATTATCACGGAGAAATGGAACCAAATTCAACCACATTGTAATCTGGATTTGAAATCGTTTTTATCAACTATTGAACTAGTTTTTAACAACACATACTTTATCTTTAACTCCACATATTACCTTCAGACCTTTGGCACACCTATGGGCTCTCCACTGTCTCCTATCATTGCTCAAGTCGTCATGGATTCCTTACTAGAATCGGTCATGAATTTACTTCCTTTGACATTCCTTCATTGTCAAATATGTGGATGACATCTTATGTTCCGTGCCTGAACATTTGATAGAGTATACAGTGCATATTTTCAACAGCTATAATTCTAATTTGGTTTTTACATATGAAAAAGAAGTTGACCAAAGTATCCCATTTCTAGACACATTGGTGATTAGATCGCCTACCAATACGTTGCTTTTTGATATCTACAAGAAACCCACTGACTCTGGGAGGTATATTAATTATCACTCCAACCATACGCTCGCTCATAAAATTAACACCATTATTGGTTTAAAACACCGTATTACCAGAATATGTGAGCCAGACTTGCTTCGTAAAATTTAAAACAATTGGAATTTACTTTGGTGAATAATGCATATCCCAAACCTCTTATAAAACGATTATTGTATACAAAACACCTACCAATTTCAGCACTAGATCGATCAGAGGGGAAGAAATTCAGGAAACTACCTTACATTCAAAATCTAACACCCCAACTTGCCAAGATTTTTAAGCAACCGGACTTGTTTATCGCATGCGCCTATAAAAAATCGATAGGTAGTTTGTTTACAAAAATAAAAGATAGCACAGATAAGTCTCTGTGTAGCAACGTTATTTACAAAATACAATGTAGTTGCAAAAAAACGTACGTTGGTCAGACAAAACAGTGGCTAAAGAACCGCATCATACAACACAAAAGTGATGCCAGGATTGGAAAATCTAATTGTGCTCTTGCGTCACATTTGCACAATACTAAACATACAGCGAATTTTGAGAATACTACTATATTAGATATAGAATCCAATTATTATAAGAGACTTTTCTTGGAATCTTTCTATATTCAGCAACAACCGAATCCACTAAATAACAAACTGGATATGAACAACTTGAATACGGTCTACTCTGCGCTCTACAAGTTTAATAACGGCCATTTTCGCAAATAGTGTAGAAATGTTTAATTATGTATTTTGTTTAGCGTGCTTCATTTACTAGTGTGTTCCATTTGTCCATTAAATTATTAAGATATAGGTTTTAGATTATGATTTACAAGTTTTAGATTATGACCATGTGACAACATGATCAATTATTAAATAGGATTAGTTTAGTTATGCTTGTTGCGCCGTATGATTAGGTTTAACTGCATGTTGTTATATGTTAATTTATTTATTTATTTATTTATTTTATCCAATTGACTGTGTTACATTTTAATTGTGTTGCCGTAATTAATTTTTAAAAGTTTAACCAAGCTGTATGCCATGAATAAGTGTTGTTTGTTAAGTTTAAATCAGGTTTAAGTCATAGTAATTTATGTAAGTACACAGCTTAACTGTTTGATTTTACTTGTAATAATCTTCATTAAATTTTTCAGTCTATGAAGAAGGCATAAAGTCAATGCCGAAACGTTGAATAAAAATTACAATTTGACGCTGTAGTTTTATCTGGTAGAACGAGTGCATCCCAAGATTTTAATCAAATCAGTTGTTTACTTACTTTCGTTCGAGAAATAATACTAATTATATATATATATATATATATATATATATATATATATATATATATATATATATATTGCTATGATAATAGGGTCATTTAGGGATATATATGATCACTAGGATAGTGCGTTTTATGTAGACATCATGAGAATCCAGAAACTAGACATTTTTACAAAGAAAATGCGAAATTCGACGATTAGTCAAGAAAGAAAATGCCAACGCCCTGTATATAAACTATAATTATAATTAGACTCAAAGAAAGAAAGAGTATTTCAAAAAATCCAATTAAATAAACAAGTTTACAAGTCAGAAAACAAAGTGAATAAAAGCTGCAACACAATACGCGTGAGTAATGCATCACTACTATACAAGAAATCCGATTTAAACAAGCACGTTTGTAAATGCGTAAAACAGAAAAACGCATATAATTTCATACACCAATAAATATAAAGCTACGTTATCAAGAAGGTATAAAAACAACACCTTGATAGATAGGAAATATTTACAACTTGGTGATAAAGCAAAGATAATCAAATTTACTACACAAACAAGACCTACGTGATTTGAAAGACCATGGAAGATTTGAAAATTCAACGAATCTATACAAATAACTTGAAATCCTACGTGCAGGGGCAAGCGTCTCGACTTCGTTATACATGCAAAATTCGTAGAAATACCCAAGCCTGCATGTAAAGATTAAGGTACAAGGCGATAATTAGTGGACTATGCGCTTGAAGAACCAATTGTAAACAGATAGGTGTTTTCTTTAGATACAACAGGATTTCGTAAGCAAATTAGTTTGAATTAAATGAACGTATGATTCATATCACCTGAAAGAAGATATTTACATAAAAGAATTACGAGTGATTTTATAATTAATAAATTTTAATAGGGTGATAGTGTATAATTATTAAATGGTTCATCCTTTAATCCTCAAAAACATAAATATTAAAAGGTAGCTTTTAATAGATTTTAAGATTTATATGAACAAAAAGACTCTAAATAATTCCTGGAGCCTACCTGGATGTCCAAACAAACTCTGGATCAACCAGGAGAAGTGAAACAAGAATATCAAAACAATCTCTAGACCTACCTGAAAAAATTATATAAAAATATGCAAGCAGTATTTAAACAATGTCTGGATACAACTCGAAGAGGTTAAGTAAGTATATCTGGATCCAACCTGGAGTATTTAAATAAATAAGCTGAAGCTGAAACGACGAATAGTTGGAGTAGAAACTGGTGTGAATTGGGGGAAAGAGACACGTCGAAAAGGGACAACAGGTTAGCCATTCTAAATATTTTGTTGCAATTTATTTCTGAATATTTTTAAATATTGCATTCATGAAAATTTTGTGAGGGTCATCAAAAATCGTTTTAGCACACGTTATAATTTATGTAAAGAATTAAGGAAGACTGATGAACGTTCATAGAGCTTCACATAATAATAATAATAAGGGTGATTTTTGCTGGCTGTTTGTTCATTTAAAGGGAATTAAAATTATTTAAAAGAGGTTCTACTTAAAGACATAAACGCTTTGTACATATTGAGAATATTATAGTAATTGTGGTTAATTGTGTTTTGCTTAAAAGTCATAGGAAGTAGAGGTAAAAGGAAAAATCTTTAAATTCTTTGTTGTATTATCACAAGCTCCGTGCGTGGTTAAAACTGAGTAGTCGAGGTATTAAAAGTAAAATTAAAATTAAAATTGACAAAAAGAACATTTTTAACCTTTTTATTTCACAAAAAGTGGGCACTGGGTTATTGCAACGATATCACACCAATATATATATATATATATATATATATATATATATATATATATATATATATTGCTGTGATACTCGCAACCCCTACGATGATCGTCATATTTATGTCGTGTTAACCTCCTGTAGAAAATATAAAACCCTTGTTATTATATTAATATTTATGCTGTGTTACTCCTGTTAGTTCCTACGCTTGGACCATATTTACTGTGATATTTCCCTTATGTTGCTCAAACACTTGTGAAAATGTTAATTTATAATTTTCTTTTGCCTCGACTAGCTGATTCAATTAAATAAAGCAATTCCACAATACACAGTATAATGATCAAATATTTACAACTTTTTCCCTTTTTAAATATCTTTTCCCTTTTTGAATTATTTACATCTACTAGATTTTTAGAAAATCAAGCCAGCAAAACGAGATTTTTTATTACCTTTAAAGACCTATTGAAACGTTTCAAGATGTCTATAACTTTTCATAAAATTTATCAAGAAACCCCAATTTGTCGGCTCTTACACTTTAAATTATTATTGAAATAAAACAGTTTTAAAAATAAATGATATCAAAAATATATAAAACAGTTTTAAAAATAAATCATATCAAAATATCTGACCTGAAGTGGTTTAGGAGGCTCTGCATTCCTAAGAATTGAAGTCGATATACAACCAAATTTTAGTATCCAAATCGTTATTCCAATGAAAGGTTTTTCATTTCTCTAATAGAATATTTACCATTTTCAGAGATTATTAAATTGTTTGAACAGACAGCATTTTTCAGAGTTTCGTATCCAAAATTGTATTTAAGATCGTAATGGATCGTTATTAAAAGTTTTAACAAGAATCGTAACGTTATTTCGTTTGTAATTTAGAACGTAGTTCTTCAGAACGTATTTAATCAGATTGTAATTATTCAGAATGTAATTTAGAACGGAGTTCTTCAGAACGTATTTAATCAAATTGTAATTATTCAGACGTATTTAATCAGAACGTATTTAACCAGAGCCCTGTTTTATTTATTATTAGAAATGATATAATTTCACTAAATCTTATTTACTTACGTCTTTTTAGAAGTACGGCTCTCTTTGCACAATTATACACTCTTTAAAATAATGTTCACTTAACTTTTCACGTAAATATTTATCACATTTATGTATAGTGACTGCCCAGTTTCAAAAGTATACTAACTCAATATTCGATTGTTAAGATATTTATAGGATCGGCCCCCTTTATTTTCTGATTCGTTGACTCCACGTGCTGGGCGAGACCAAGTGTATCACTTGTTATTTTGGGAATTTTACCAGTTGTCTAGTTCAATAGCATGACGCGATGCTCACTTTGTCACGTAAATTCTTATTATACCTATGCATTTAATTCAGAAATTCCAGGAATCTTCATTCAATCGATCACGTCGTATTGTTTGTTGGCCTTATTCTAATCGAATAAATTTGGTGTTTGTTTATTTCCTAATAAATTGGATTTTTGCGCAAATGTGATACTTTTAAATCACGTACGCTTTTCAAATAATGCATAATTTCTAAGTGCGTTTAAGATGATATATCCACGCACTTTTTGAATATTTGTCTAGCCAATTCATGCAGGTTTTTCACTGATTTAATTTCAATGCGTTTCGTTACCTTTTCTAATTCTTATCTTTGCTGATAGCTACTCTTGGATATTTGTTTTAATCGTTTGTACTGCTATATACAGTGTGCTCTCAACTAATAATATTTATAATGACCTATTTACTCTTCTAATACCTGTAATTCTGTGCTTCTGTTACTTGGGAGTTTCCCTTGTTTATTCTACGACCCCTATGACTTAACCTACCCCTAAATTAACTCTATAATTACACTATATATAGTTGTTAATATTATTTCTGAAAATATACGCTGGATCTCTAATTCGAGCTTACCTGGAAAAGCTCCACGTTTTGAAAGCCATAAATTCTATGTAATCTAGCTGGAATACAAAACTCCTCTTAACTTCTCTTCAATACCTATATTTTATCCTCTGAAGAAGCTCTTGCTTTTGAACGCCAAAATACTCCCAGCTTTTCCTATATTAAAATAACCTTAACTTCATCAGTGAAGTTCGCCACGGCTGCTCTACGGATACCTATAAAATCCTGCCCTACCTTTCTATAAAAGAAATTCGACTACAAAAAGATCCATCACAATTTATTTACACAGAAAATCTCACAGCAAACTTTTTCAATTATTACAGCATATATTCATTGATTACATATATCCACGTTGATTACTAATTCATTTTTATCAAATATTTCTATATACAATTTTACTCCTCCGACTAAATAAAATATTGAAAGTAACTGGAATTAACCCCACACCATACTTTAAATCCCTGGTCTAATAAGAGCTAATAGTAAACCTTTTTGTACTTGTGCTAAACTTTATTTTACACTGAAAAACACTTAAAACCCATTTACCTTTTATATCAGCAGTTGATACACAACTATTGTATAATACAAAAGTTCGACTCAACATATTCTACATAATTCATTAAAATATTAAAAACACAATATATTTGTCCAGAGAATTCACCAAAATATACCCCCAAAAACACAGAATGTCATAACGCCAAACAATCACAAAAATAAAGGTTTTTGCAAAAAAAATCAGTTACCCGGAATGTAGCCCAAACAGGTATCTGCCATTAAACCATCGCAGACGTAGCTCCTCCCCACGACTGCACGAGTTATGTATCCCGCAATTGATGTATTCATATTAAAATAGAATAATTAGGAAATTATTAGAAACTGTTAAGAATACGCCAAGTGAAGTGCAACAAAGTAAATCAAGGACAATTTATACAGTTTATTAACGTTCATGGGAACGAAAGCGCTACTTTGTATCGCAGACGATAGTGACACTGCAGATGTCAGGTCACAGGCGGTCACCGACGGTCAGGTACCGAGATTACATAGAATTAAGATCGCAACAATGTAATTATGAATAGAGTTAAGAATAAGCAGACACGAGATCTGCGAGTTCCCACAGCCATGTGAGGGGGTAGGGATATTATAAAAAGCCCGGGAGCCCCAGTCGACGACAGATAGTCAAGTGATCAGCTTTTACATTGCAGTTTACTTGCTACTCAAAATAGTACAATTAATAGTTATTTTCGGACTTAGAATAATTTTAATTCAATCTTTGTAAAATTTCATCATTAATTTCTGTGTAATAAAATAAATTGTTAAGAAGTTTGGAAATGGTTTTTTAAAAAGGCCGCTCCCAAGCCACGAACCTTAACTCACGTACCAAAATCACCCCAAGTCGACTCACACCATTTGGGACAGCAATCATCTATCCAAAATTTTATTCCTCCAATCTACTATAAGTCCAAATCCTCCATACATCAGCAAACGTTCCAATTACATCCACAATTCCATTTGAGTGCTCAACAAGCACCAGCCACCAAAATAAGAAAGTAATTTCTACTTACTATTCCGCAAGCTTTTCGATTTTCAAAATATATTTAACACAATTAAAACATTTATTACCACACTACACCAACTTGTATACGTTGAAATAATTTTTATAAAATATCAAAACTCACTAGTCGTTTGACTCAAGTACTGCAGATGTTCGAAGCTTTCGATGAAATTTTGTGCAGAGAGCCACTCACCCCCTCGCGGTGGCTTATATAGATCAAAGCCCCCCCCCCCACTAAGCTTGCTTCCAAAAACACACCACTACTACAACAAACCTTCCTGGTAAATTTCTACAACGGTTTTCGATTCTCAAAACACACTTCACGAAGCAACACTCAACCGTCGTTGATTCTAAAAATTGTATCGTTAACTATCCACAATTCTGTGGAAAACTGGCAGCCGTATAACAACCGTCTCAAAAGTCTAAGAATTTTGCACACAAAATAAACGTTTTGCCTCGAAAATCACATTAAAATTTTCAACGACCATCGACTTCGTTGAATTCCCTCATCGCTGATACAAACACAAGCATTTAAAAACACGCCTCTCGCATGGCACGTATATACAGTTACCTCGCTCTCTTATATTCAAAAATGTTCTGTCCTTTATTTTGTACCCTTACCTATTTCCTTGACAGTTACCCGTTTATCGTGTCCTTGTCTAACCCGTATTTTCTATCTCTATTCTCAAGTTCACAAGTAAAATATTATTCTAACACATCTACCTCTCTCAAGTAACGTCCATCTCCTTCCTATATGTGTATTCCTACCACTACCTTCGTCTCTCCTATCTTTATTATATTAGTCCTTATCCGCTTACTAGTTTCAAAGTCAATGCACGCCTAAACTTTGTCGCTCTTTAATACATGTTAAAATACGGTTTCTCTATCTAATATCGATCCATTTATACAACCTTCAACACCCTACCTTAAATACTTGTTGTTCGTTCGTTTCTAACGCTCTTAAGCGTTTAACTGAAAATCCTGGAAATAAACTATAGTAGTTATGCAAGGCCGCTTCGAGAACAAAAATAAGCATAGAATCCCATGTATATTCAGGTAAAATAAAATGCGGGCCAAGCGCTGGAGTTCCGGTGCCTTTGTTGGTAGATAGTTTATTTAATGATAAATGTGTAATGGGGCTCCTTGGACATTTGCCCTCGCCACCGCGGGGGGCGCAGCGCCAGCCCGGTGTCTTTGTTGTTAGATAGTATGGTGAATGGGGCGTGCAATAAACGTGGTGGATGACGTTAAACATTCTCAAAATGATAAATATCGAAGTTATGCTAGGCCGCTTTAGACAACAATTCGCACAGCAAGATATGTATACGCCGGTTTGAAAACAAAATTTCCTTTATGTGCAAAATTTGCTTTTGGGACGTCCACCCGCGTAGAATAAAATGCGGGCGAAGCTTTGGGGCTCCGGTGCCTTGTTGGTGGATAGTTTGCTTAATGGTGAATGGGGCTCCTTAGGCCTTTGGTCTCGGGGGCGCGCAGCGCCGGCCGGATGTCTTTGTTGTTACCCAGTGTAGTACCTCCGGGTGGAGCATTGGGGACGTGGCCGCAAGTATAGCGGCCCTTATTCAAATTATAATGTCTTTGTTGTTAGATAGTAATGTGAATGGGGTGTAATAAACGTGTTGGATGATGTTAAACATTCCCAAATGATAAATGCCGAATGGGGCACCACAGATGAGGATCGGGGCTCCTTAGAGCTTCGCCCTACTTTATATTCTCATTGTATTAGTTAATTGAACAGAGATTATTTTAGGTTAAGCAATAGACGTGGTGGATGACGTTAAACATTATCAAAATAATAAATGTCCAATGGGGCACCCCAGATGCGGATCGGGGCTCCTTAGAGCTTCGCCCTCGTTTATATTCTCGTTGTATTAGTTAATTGAAGAGAGATTATTTTAGTTTAAGCAATAAACGTGGCGAATGACGTAAAACATTCTTAAAATGATAAATGCCGAATGGGGCACTCGAGCGTGTTCTGAACGAGGCTGTGCCCCTCTAGGTGTTTGATTACTTTGGAGATTTTTAAGAATTTTTTAGCAGTGTTCCCGATTTTGAAAATGATGAATGTAGAATGGGGCCCACTAGTATATTCTGAGCGAGGCTGTGCCCCCTTAGGTACCTGTCCACTTCGGAGATTTTTTTGTAAGTTAAGCTAAAATTAAACGGGATGAAGAATTTTTGTGTTAAGTAAAAAACGCGGCGAAGGACATTAAACATTCTCAAAATGATAAATGCGGAAAAGGGCTCTCTAGGGTGTTCTGAACAGGGCTGTGCCCCCCTAGATGATTGACTACTTCGAAGATTTTTAGGTTAAGCAAAAAATAATAAGAAACGCGGTGATGACGTTCTCAAAATGATAAATGCGAAATGGGGCTCCCTGGCGGTGTTCTGAACAGGGCTGTACCCCATTCGGTAATTGACTACTTCGGAGATTTTTAGGTAAAGCAAAAATAAGAAACGTGGTGGATGACGTTAAACATTCTCAAAATGATAAATGCGGAATGAGGCTCCCTAGGGTATTCTGAACGGGGCTGTGCCCCCTAGGTGATTGACTGCTTCGGAGGTTTTTAGGTTAAGCAAAAATTAAACGTGATGAAGAATTTTTAAGTTATGCAAAAACGTGCATGTGGTGAGGAATTTAGCGGTACTCCTTAGAGCTTTGCCTTGGTTTTTATTCTCGTTGCATTAGTTAATTGAATAGAGATTTTTAGGTTAAGCAAAAATAAGAAATGTGGTGGATGACGTAATCATTCTCAAAATAAAGAATGGCGGTGGGGCGCCTTGGACATTGCCAAATGTTGAAAATGTGTTTTTTCATTTAAATACACTACTAATTATTGCTACGGTGAATATGAACGCTTTTAGAGACTCTGATCATGTATCAAATACGCCCTAGGTTGTTATGTAACAAGCATACCAAGTAAACATGCATTTCACGGTTCAACAACAATTAGTTTGTGAAGGAATACATTATAAAAATGAGTAATCAATTAAAGTTACATTAAAAAAAGTTTGTACAATATTAGGACGACTGAAAGCATCTACAAAGTTAACAGTTCTGAATTTAGCTAAAGCTATTAAAAAATTTTGTTTTTTAGCAATACGGCAACACCAATTTAATACTCACAGTGGTTGGTCAAATAAAAATATTACTGCAGATAATCAAAGTATATGATATGGTCAGGTCAAGCTTGGCGACAGTACATTGTAATACCAATCTTAAAAATCAGAATGCTCTAAAATGTAATTTCAACAGTGTAACATGTCAATTTACCTTTCTCTTGTCATGTTACATTGTGGTCCAATTTCCCTCAATAAGAAAGCATTATTTGTTTTAAGTTTATACTAATACCGTTTATAATCACAAAAGTTTTGATTTGTGTAACGTTTCCCTTTAGTATTATTAAATAATACACTAAATACATCTATCTTTAGTCTTAATTTAATATTCTTTCCTTTGTATAAACAATATAAATAATTAAGATCAGATGTAATTTTCCTATAGGTTAACCTTGGAATAATATCCATAAATACAAAACTGGTGTATATATGAATCTAGCCTTTAGGATAGTTTTCTTGTTTTGCCCCTCTCTCAAAAGTGTGGTTATCTGTAAACCAGAACTAAAATTTGGTTTGTCATGATATCTAACTGTCTTTTTGAGCACATACCGTCTTCCGATAAAAATGTCCTTTCGAAAGCCATGCTGTTGTACCTGAATATAAGCAAAACGCTTATGAAGAGGGCCCTACCTAGATAACCCGTTCATAATGTTAATGGATGGTAAGATATTTGTAGATTAAATTTTTAGATTGTTCCTCGTGATGAATTGCAATATTTCGTTATTGTAACACGTTTATTTTCTAGGGTCCTATGATGGCATATCTTACCGTAGCATGTCCAAAGGTGGCATATCTTACCGTAACATTTCCTATGATGGCATGTTTTCCTCTGATGGCGTGTCCTACTGTATAGCATATCTTCTGATGACATGCTTTCCCGTGGCATATTCCTTCCTGAAGTATCTTCAGGTGATGTATTCTCTGATCGAGAATTTGATTATCTATGCTGAGCTATCTGAGCTCATGCATTAATTTTATTATCTACAAATATTACCGTTTATCGTTTAAGAAAGTTATGTTGACGTTTTTAAGTACCTTCTAAAATAATTCAAGTTTTGCTGATAAAACATATGGCTGTGGAACAAACAAGGATTCGCCCTTACAAATTAGAGGTTTGAGGTTAACAACCAGAATAATTAACAATGGTGTTCGTCTCATCAGTAAGAAAATCCAATGGTTCTCAACAAGCCGTAAAGCTCAACATTTAAGTATATGTTTCTTTTCATATATCTGGAATACAAGTATGGTTTCTCTTATTTATTTTTGTGATGGAACGACGTGCATGCGTTCCGTTTTAAATATCAATTGTCTGAAAAATTATACATGTAAAATATAATCATAACTTTATTTATCGATTACCTTAACTATTACCGATTACTGTAATTAATTTAAATATTATCTTTGCCTTGCTATATAACCCACTGAGTTGTAAACAAGAAAGTTTTCATAAAACCTTTACTGTGAATTTTGGGTTTATGTTCAATTTAAACGTTCATTTTAAATTATCTTAACTAATGTTAAACACTACAAAGTGTATTTATGATTTCCCTTATTAAGAGCGTTAATTTGAAATTGTGCCTAAGCACAATAATTATTTTAGATTTTTCTTATATCGTATCTAGTAGAGTTTTAAACAAATTTTGAAATAAGGAGTGTAGATATATAAACTTCATTTAGTGATTTTATCGTATAAAAATTTGGTTGTAAGAAAATAACGATACATATTTAATTTTTTTATTAATGTTAATAACTGAACGTCAATATATAAGTTGTATTAAAATATTTTCTTTTGTCAAGTTCTAAATTGCATCCCTTTAACTTGCCTGGGCAAAATTTAACTTTGTTTTCTAAACCCCTGAGATATAGTCTCTTGCAAGAAACGTGTATGTGAAATAAAAAAGATAAATATATTGTCTGAAATGAAAAGAAAATTGTCGGAAATAGATAGGATATTATGTGTTGATGTTTTATATAGGAAGGTCAAGATTAGGAGTGGCAGAATTATTGGTAGCAAGGGACTATATATGGAGTTTATAAAAGGTATTGATATAATGAAAAGATATGGAATTTTGATTAATGGGAAAGAAAAATGTGTGGAAATAAATGAATATAAAAAAATTGCGTGGTTCCGAATACGTATCAGGAAAGGGATGACAATATGGTAGATGTAGGCTCAGGAATGGAAAAAAAAATGATGGAGGAAAAAGGAATGGCACAATAATACTATGTAGTTTGTTTGAAAAGGTTTTGAGGAAACAGATGGGTACTGATAGTGTAGGATTAATGCATAAATTGAGAAATTTGTTTGATGAGCATGCAGGACTATTTAATGATGAAGTAGGATTTGCTTCAAAGTACACTCACAAGTTAGAAATGAATGATGAATGAGGATTTTACACAAAAGTTTATCGCGTACCGTATTATATGAGAAACAGGGTGAAATTAGAAATAAAAAATATGCTCAAGGATAGGATTATTGAACCAGCTCGAACGGAGTACATAAATCCGGTGGTAGTAGTACAAAAGGCGGATAAGACAGAAATTAGAATGTGTTTAGATGCCAGAAAATTAAATATGATTACAAAACCGCAGTATGAACAACCACATAGTATCAATAATTTATTATATAACATTAGTGATAGGTTAGTTTTCAGAAACAGAATGGAATAACATTAAATCCAGCTTAGACATGGCGGCCAGAGATATTCTAGGGTATTCACAAAAAGAAAATAAAAAACCATGGATAACAAAAGATATCCTGAATTTAATAGAAGAAAGACGAAAATACAAAAATAGATCAGATAAAACAGGAAAACAGAGATACAATGCCATAAAATTGGAAATTATTCGTAAATGCAGGAAAGCTAAAGAACAATGGATTGATGAAAAGTGCAACGAGGTACAAACTAAGATAGAAATATGAAACAGACGAAGCATACAAATTAATTAGAATGAATTTTAGGGATATAAAACCATATAGCAAAAATATAAGGGATGCGGGAGGAAACGTCATTATAGAAAATGTAGAGAAAGTAGCTAGATGGCAGGAATATATAGGGAATTGATATTCAGGAGAGGAATTAACAGCATTAGAACAGGAATCAGACATTGAAAAGGATGACCTGGGATATCCTATACTTAGAAATGAGTTTGAATTAGCAGTAAAGAGTCTGAAAAATGGTAAGGCACCGGGTACAGATAAGGTGCAAGCAGAAACTCTAAAAGCCGCTGGACAAGCAGTAACAGAACGTCTCTTCCGACTTGTAAGCTATATGTATGAGACATGCGAGATACCCAAAGATTTCAAACGTAACATCATAGTAACTATACCAAAAAAAAAGAAGCACGGA
Organism: Platerodrilus igneus; assembly: GCA_036346225.1. Lineage (NCBI taxonomy): Eukaryota > Metazoa > Arthropoda > Insecta > Coleoptera > Lycidae > Platerodrilus > Platerodrilus igneus. The sequence continues at coordinate 378,689 of JARFIW010001495.1, read as the reverse complement.
TAGATGTGAAAATTTTCGAACAATAAGCTTGACAGCACACGTTTCAAAAATATTAACTAGAATTGTACAAAGACGAATGGAAAAACTAGCTGAAGAAATACTGGGAGACGATCAATTTGGGTTTAGGCAAAACTGGGGAACACGGGAGACTATTCTAGCTCTGAGGGTGATAATGGGGAAAACAATAGAGAAGGGGGAAAGCGTATATACAGGGTTTGTAGATCTGGAAAAAGCATTTGACAATGTAAAATGGAAAATTTTTTCAAAATACTCAAAAAGATTGGAATGAGTTATAGGGATAGACGAATAGTACATAGCTTATACAAAGAAAAAAAAAGAAGTAATAGAATTAAAACAAGAAAGTAACGAAGTAAATATTAGGAAAGGGGTGAGACAGGGATGTGCCTTTTCCATTAATTTTTAACTTGTACATAGAAGAGGCAATGAATACTGTCAAATGCAGGAAGACATTTCGAATTAATATGCAAGGACAAAAGATTGATATGCTTAGATTTGCAGATGATATAGCGGTATTAGCATCTAGCAAGGAAGAGTTAGAAGCTGCTCTTAATGAAATGGAAACAGTTCTAACAAAGGGATATGGTATGAAAATTAACAAAAATAAAACTAAAGTTCTAGTATGCAAAAGAGGGAATAATAAATCAAAAACAACAATACTAACAGGTAACGAGAACTTACAAGGGGTTAAGAATTTCTGCTACCTAGGAAGTCAAATAACGCAAGATGGGAAAAGCGCAAAAGATATAAAACAAAGATAAGCACAAGGTTGTGCTACATTTAACAAAAAAAGCAACTACTGTGGTCAAAGACCACAAACATAGAAACAAGTAAAAGACTGTGAAGCCTGGACAGTAGGAGAAGCAGACAAGAAAAAAGTAGAAGCCTTTGAAATGTGGTGCTACAGACGTATGATGAAGATACCATGGACAGGCAAAGTTAAGAACAAGAAATGGTAGAACTATGTGGAAAACAGTAAAAAATAGGAGAGATAGGATGATGGGCTCCTAAGCTACTAAGACATGAGGGAGTATTGCGGAATATATTAGAAGCAGAGATAGGTAAAAAAAAAGAGAAGTAGAGGAAGACCTAGTTCACAGATAGTGAAAGATGTAGGATGTAGGAATTTCAGGGAAATGTGTAGGCTGGCTCAGAATTGAAATCAATGGAGGTATGCATCCAACCAGTCCCAAGATGGATAAACAAATGGCGAAAAAAGTAACTGTACTTAAACATGGTGATTATTATAAACAACTACAGATATTGGTTTTGCAATACTCTCAACTAATGTTAATTGAGCGAAAAGATTTATTTGAAAACTATTAATACGGCAAATGTCTAAGTGTTGGGGGGAACCTTGGCAGCCACAGGCTGACTTAACCCCCTTCACATACCACTGAATCTCGGTGAAATAGGGCATATAATTAGAAAACAATAGAAGAAAATCGAGCTGTATATGGGCGGAAGGCGGCTCCGTGGCGTAGTGGTATGTGTGTGACTACTACGCACAAGGTCCCGGGTTCGAATCCCGACACGGTCCGCTTGAAAAATGTTAGGCGAGCATTTTTCGCAAAAATACACCCTCGTTCGGATGAGAGGTAAAATGGAGGTCCCGTGTGTGAGTGTTGTCACGCACGTTAAAGATCCCTACCTTGCTCGGAACAGCAAGGATTCGGCAAAATTCAAAATTTTCCAGGTAAAAAAAAAACTCGCTTCCTGGCCAATGTAGTACCTTCGGGTGGAGCATTGGAAAATCACATGTAATGTATATGGGCGGATGGCGTCGCCGTGGATCAATGTAGTAAGCGTAAGACTACGGATCCCAAGGTCCCGGGTTCAAATCCCGACACGGCCGACTGCTTGAAAAATGGCAGGTGAGCATTTTTCACAAAAATTACGCCCTCGTTCGGATGAGAGGTTAAATGGAGGTCCCGTGTGTGAGTGTTGTCACGCACGTTAAAGATCCCTACCTTGCCTGGAACGGCAAGGGTTCGGCAACATTCTAAATTTCCAGGCAACAAAAAACTCGCCTCCTGGCCAATGTGGTACCTACAGGTGGAGCATTGGAAATGTAAATGAACTGTATATGGGCGGAGGCGGCTCCGTGGCATAGTGGTATGTGTGTGACTACTACTCCCAAGGTTCCAGGTACGAATCCCGACACGGTCCGCTTGAAAAATGTTAGGCGAGCATTTTCACAAAAATACACCCTCGTTCGGATGAGAGGTAAAATGGAGGTCCCGTGTGTGAGTGTTGTCATGCACGTTAAAGATCCCTACCTTGCTTGGAACAGCAGGGATTCGGCAAAATTCCAAATTTTACCGGGTAAAAAAAACTCGCTTCCTGGCCAATGTAGTACTTTCGGGTAAAGCATTGGAAAATCACATGTAATGTATATGGGCGGAGGGTTGTAAAGTAAGGGAAACTCGACAGCTGATGATCGTGCAATGCATAACCGCGGTCAAGGCGGCGAGGGCGTACAGAATCACCTCCACGAAGACGGTCCTGGTGATCAGTAGGACTCTCCCTATCGAATATGTAGTTAGGAAGATCAGAGATGGGAGATTAGTTAATACAGGGAAAAGACAGGAAATTATAGAGAGTATGAATCTTGCAACTAGGGAAGCTGAGAGGAAAATCGTCGTGTCAGAGTTAGGGCACCCGGCCGATATTAGAGGTATCAAATTTATCGAAGGTGATGGGGACGCGGTAGGGATCAGGATTTACACAAACGGTTTGCGTATGGATGATGGTCAAGCAGGCGCGGCGTTAGTCGTATATAATGAGCAAAGGGAAGTGTTTGGGTTTCACACCAAACTCGCGAACTGGAGCACTATTTTCTTGTGCGAATTGGTAGCTATACGAGAGGCTATCGATTACGTAATGAATCATACGGGCAGAGACGAGTATTATATAATCAGTGATAGTAAATCGGCACTGGCGGCTTTAACAAATATGAACACCTCGACAAATCTCCAAGCGGACGTCTGAAGGATAGCGCATACGGTGCTCGAGTTTCGACGTTTAAAGTTCTGTTGGGTTAGGTCGCACGATAGTAACATAGGAAATAATAGGGCTGATGAATTAGCTACAGAGGCCGCGACGGGCGACTTTCGGATATCACATTCGTCGATACCGAGGTCTCTAATTAAAAGAAAGCTGCGCGAAAAGTCAATCCAACAATGGGAAGAGAGGTGGAACAACAATGCTACGGGCAGGTTGACCCACAAATTCATACCGAGCATAGAAGCTAGAGGTAAGATCGAGGTGAAACTCGATCATAAAATGGTGCAACAGGGCACGGTGCCCTGAAAGCATATTTACAAAAGTTCGGTTTAACCGGTAACGACCGCTGCGAATGCGGTGAGGGCGCAGAAAGCACAAAGCACGTGCTCTTCGACTGCCCACTCGAAGAGGCAAATCGAGGGTTAGCTGATATGAAATTAGCAGTCGCAGGGCTAGCATAGCCCAAGAGCCTAGAAGAAGTCAGGAAAGTGGCTAACTAGAAGGCGTTCTGGACAGCCTTCAAAGAATTTTCAGGAAGGGTCGCGAGATTGGACGGTGATAACCGCGCGTAAATCGGAGGGTGAGGGGTGGGGGAGGATTGGAAAGTTTAGATTTGACTTGGCATGAGAAATGGACATGAGCATGGTATAACCAAAACCTGTATAAAAAAAATTATAAAAAATAATAATAAAAAATTAAAAAATAAAATTAATTAATTATGATTATAACCAAAATCTAATATGCACGACAAACTCACACACCACTAAAACAATCACTGTCAAACCTTAAGCGCGCGGAATATCGGGAATAAATCAAAACAAGCAAATAATAACAAACTAAATCAAAAACCCTCATTAATTTAAATCAGTAGATAAATAAAGAAAATAAAATAGAGTGAAACCATGCATCCCCCTGGACTTTAAAGTGATAGTGGTTGTGATCCCCCAGAACGTTTAGTGCATACCCACCAGGACTTTAGCAGTGCATACCAATCTCCCCTTAGCAGTAAGATGTAAATAGACGTAGGAAGACGGCCAGATCTTCAGATACTGGAGAAATTATTATCGAGGTAAGAAGAAAAATTGTGGCGGCTGCACTTGCATAAGCATTGATTTGTATTAATAAGTAGATTTGAAATAATTGAATGAACAGAATGGCACTAGCCGACATAATGCTTATGCGAGTGCACCTGATAAATTGGGCAATGCTTTTTGCTTTTTTTTTGTGCACTGCTATATGCTTAATGCTTATTAGATATCTATTTACATAAATATATTTATTTATATTTACATTTTATACTTATTTTGCATTTATTTTTGGAGCTTGATTTGTTTTGTCTGACATTCTGCCGCCATTTTTGGTGGCAGCATTTTTATAAGAACGAAGATTGTAATTGTGAAGAATGTAATTATAATATACATCAGTTAGGAAATGGTAGGGAAAGCTAGAGATGGATTTAGGCTAGAGATAGAATAAATTACTTAGATCAGAGAGGACGAATTTGCAAATTTATAGAGCAGTCAAAATAGCTGGATTCACTATTAAAATATTTGGCGAATGCTTAGAAATTGGAATCCATTTTTAATATTAGTTAGCTAGATTTGGATAGTTTTAAGACGACCCTTCAGGTCGCACCGGTAACCAGAGCTGGCGACTGCTATCCGGTATTACGGATCCCTCCCTTTTACTTTAGCGTGTGTCTTGTTGAACGGACACACTCCAAATTAACGCTAGGGATACCATTATTCAAACTCTATTTTTAGTTTTTGTTTTAGTTTGTTAGATTTTTATTTAGGATCGATTAATTTTGAAGTTAGATTAAATCTGAAGCACGTTTATATTTTCGAGTTTAAACCCAATGTAGTACCTTCGGGTGGAGCATGGGGGACGTGGCCGCAAGTATAGTGGCCCTTATTCAAATTATAATGTATATCGGCTGTTGTGAGAATTGCAGGGAACAATTGCAGAACATAAATAAGCTTAGGTACAAGTCCAACCAGCTTCGAGATGAAAAACCCAATGACGAAAAAATAAGTGCTCTTAAATCTGATGATTATTATAAACAACTACGGGTGTTGTTTGTGAAATATTTTCAACTAATGCTGATTGTGCCAAAGGATAAATTGGAAAAACTATTAATTCGACAAAGGTTCAGGTGATGGGGAACTTGCCAGCCAAAGGCTGCTTACCCCCCTTCATATACAACTGCATATCGGGGAAATAGGATATATAACTGTAAAACAATTGAAGGTGACCGAACTGCATCAAACAAGAAAGAACAGCAGCTATGTTCAAAGACAACAAACATAGATACAAGAAGAAAATTGTTCAAAGCATAGTGTGTAGCACAGCACAGTACATCTATAAAATAGGAGCAGTAGAAAAAGCAGACAGGAAGGGATAGAAGCCTTCTGGAATGTTGTGCTTCAGATGTATGAAGATGGTAGCATGGACAGACAAGGTTAATAACAAATAGGTTGTAGAAATAGTAGAGGAATAAAGATATCTATGGAAAATGAAAAATAGGAGAAATAGAAGGACAGGATACGTTCTAATGCATTTCTGGGGAATAGTACAGGATATACTACAAGCAGAGATAAGAAAAGAGAGGTAGAGGTAGACCGAGATCAGACTTTAGCACACAGATAGCGATAGATGCAGACTGTGCAAATTTCAGGGAAATGTGTAGATTGGTTCAGACTAGGAAACAATGAGGGTTCGGGTCCAACCAGTTCTAGGATTGAAGACTTAATAATGATGATGAGGTTAGTTTTCAGCAAATTATATTTAAAGAATTCGTTTTGATTGATTCCTTAGCATGAGGCAAGTAGAAAATATGCAAGGTTTAGCATAGATGGAGAAATATATCAATTTAAGGTAGTGCCATTCGGGTTGTCTTCATCTTCAGCCGCATTAGTCAGAGCAATGCAAAAGATACTAAATGATCTGGAGGAGTTTTGTACGCACTAATGTTGATGATGTGCTAGTCTTTTCACGAACTGAGGAGGAGCATTTAGAGCATTTGAAGCGGGTGATCAAAAGACTAAACGAGGGAGATTTAAAACTAAATGGAAAAAAATGTAAATTTTTTACAAGTAAAATATTTGGGATATGTGATTAGTGACAAAGGTTTGAAAATAAGTATGAAAAGGTTAGAAAAGCTAAAAACTTAGAACAACCGCAAAATGTTAAGAGTTTGAAAGGTTTAGTTGGGGCATTAAACTATTATAAAAGATTTATACCTGGTTATTCAGAGAAGTGTGTACCATTGCTCGAGTTACTGAGGAAGGGAGAAAAATGGAAGTGGTCGGGAGAGCCGAGAAAATGCATTTCATGAGTAAAAGAGAATATTTACAGGAACTTGCGTTAAAATATCAAAATTTTAGGGAGCAATTCATATTGAAAACTGATGCGTCAGATTATGCAATAGGGACAGAGTTAGTACAAATCTAAGAAGGAAAAGAGGTGCCAGTCTGTTTCATCTCGATAACATTAAAAGATTGTGAGACAAGATATACAAGGAGCAGAGAAGGAGATGCTAGCAATCGTGTACTCCGTGAAGAAACTAAAATTTTATTTACTTGAAAACCAGTTTATCATAGAAAAGGGCAATATAGTAATAACATTTTTGAAGAAAAAAGTTTCTGAACAATCGATTACATAGATGGGCGCTCTTATTACAAGAATATGAATTTGAAATAAAACACAAAGTCAGAAAGGATAATGTAACTGCTGATTTCTTAAGTAGAAAAGATAGGGATGGAAGTGATAAAAGGGGATATTTATTAGCAGCACAGATGTTTAGGGAAGAGGGAAAATGGACAGACACCAGATTTTTATATATGCAAGAGCAAGAAGAAATGACAAAAATTAGGAGTGCAGTAAAGGAAAGAACTGGTACAGAACACAGAGGATATCATATAACAGAAGGGTTGTTAGGAAAGAAAATAGAAGAGAGAGAACTATTAGTGTTGACTCAGGAGGTGGCAAAAGAAATGGTAAAGAAGATTCACGTGACTTTTGGACTTTTGGGAGTGAAAAAGACATTCTTAATTTTCAGAGAAGCTTTTTATGCAAGAAATGATATAGCGATAATCAAAGGAATGAATTGTGGATGCAAGGTATGTTTGTTGGGAAAGGAGAAGAATCAAACTTTACAGAACACAGCTAGGAACATTAAGGTAGAGGAAATATTGGAAATGGTAGCAATTGACTACCTGAGTAATTTTATAACAGGACAGTACAGATACACACATATTAGTAGTTGTCGACGTGTTTACAAAATTTGTAAAATTATATCCTTTAAGGAGATGTAACATGAATCATGCAGTCAGTTCAATCAATAGTTTTATGAGTAAAGTGGGTGAGGTAAATATTGGCCGATAACGCGACATTTTCATAACGATAGATTTATAAGGAGAGCAGAAAGAAATATAAAGGTTAAATTTTGCAGTATCAGACACCCGCAAGCCAACCCATTTGAGTACTTAAGTACTTAAGGGTATTAACGCAAACACGCCATGAGAGGTGGGTGAAGCATCTACGACTGATTGGAGATTTTATAAACAGCGTACCAGATAGCATGATGAAAGTTTATTTATTTATTTATTTTATTTTACTACAAGCACCAACATGGTTTTCACCAAGTATTTTAAGGTGATGCTAATCCTATTTTAGTACATAAAAAGTCAACTTATTATGAACTAAATATTAAAATATAATAAAATTTCAATACAGATCCTAATGTATTTAGATATAGAAAGTCAAATTATTTCTATTATAACATTAAAATATAATAAAAGTGCCACACAAAGGCACAAGTTTAAAAGAGTTAAGCATTTAAACACTCTAGGCATTTAATTACATTTAATTAGAACATGTAGCAATTGGAAACTAAAGAGGAATTTCAAACAAGTCATTAATTTCATAGAGACAGTTTGTAACTAGTAATTCTTTAACACAGTTTTTAAATTTAATTAAAGGCATTTCTCTAATATTAATTGGTAAATAATTAAATAGCTTTTTTGCTGTAGAAAGTGAGTTTTTCATTGATCTACTGTACTTATAACAATCATTCTTAAGATTATGTTTGTTTCTAGTATCATGATAATGAACATACTGTTTAGGATAAAAAACGTAATATTTTCTTTACATGTAGTATGACAGTATACACATACAATGATGGAAGTGACATTATACCTAGTTTTAAAAACAGTGGTTTGCAATGAGTTTTAGATAAGACTTGGCAAATAATTCTAACTGCTTTCTTCTGTAGAATAAATAGTTTATTTGCAGCAGTGCTGTTATCCCATATTATAATGCCATAAGCAAGGTGACTATGAATATAAGCATAGTACACACTAATCATGATGTTGGTATAGATTGTACCATTAAGTGTACGCAGTATAAAGAGACCTTTACTTAGTTTATTCGCAATGCATTCAGTATGAGCCTTCCAATTAAAGTTCGCATCTAAGATGATACCTAAGAACTTCACCGATCCACTGTTAATAACCAGGCGTCTATCAAAGCTACATTTCAAATCCTGTGTTTTAGCATTATTTAAACATAGTTTATTAGCTTTGCACCAGTCTTCAATTATTTAGACATTATTATCTAATGCAACTTCTAATTGCTCTTGTGTACCGCAACTAACTTTCAGCCCAAGATCATCTGCAAATAGATAGCAACCGCTACCTGAAGCAGTTATACTATGAAGTAAATCATTTATATAAATGTTAAAGAGTATGGTTCCCAAGACAGATTCTTGCGGTATACCATACATAACCTGTCTACCTTCTGAGTATGTAGGGTCTTTATATATACTGAACTCTCATACTTAAAAATGAATGAATTACATTCACAGCAGATGATTCCATAGTATTGAAGCTTTTTGCATAATATATTATGTTCTACTGTGTCATTGTTACGTGCCAAAGTGGCACTTTAACATTGTTATTAGGTTAGTTTGATGTGCGGGAGTTTCGCGCCATAATTTCAAAAGACGCGGTTCGCGGGAATTTTAAATAGACTAGGTGTGTACTTCCGTTACGACAGAGTGCATTTGCGCAGATCGCACGACACTAGAGGGGTAGGCAAATAACTTCGGCGAATGTGAAAAAAGACAAAAGAGTGGGGACGAGATTTGGTGACGCTCTGAAACGTGGCTTTTTGCCTTGTATCTTCGAGTGAGGTGGTCGTTTTTTTGGTAACGTATCGTTAGGTTTACCTATGTAGTTCCTTGCTTGATTATCTTTTGTTTGTCTACCCTTACCTGGTTTTTCCTGCCCATTCCCTACATAGGTAAGAAATCTGCAGCCACCTAGGCGTACCGATCTCCGCGACTCTGGATGAAGACCTCATGACTGCCGTAGCTGCCCGGAGCTGATCCGAACGCTTTTGTAGAGCGTCGGCGTATCATCTCTAATCCCTCCGGGAGGAGCCCTGATGGACTTGGTTAGAGGCCTACCCTAGCACAACTTCGCGGGAATCTGGACCTATTATGTGAGTACTTCATAGTTTATATGGTTCGCTTTTATCTTTGTTTTAAAATTAATATGTAAAATTCCGAAGTATTGCGCAATATTGGGGAAGTCATTGGTAGATGACCGCGCCCAAATCTGTATAATATTAGCGCTGCCAACCACCGATGGTGTCTAGTAAACCCCGCTTCCGGTGTTGTATTTATCGAACTTTTAAAATGTAACTACCGTTTAAATGTAAGATCATATCAAAAGAACTAAAGTGTACATTTTGTACTAGTTCATGGTCTCATAACGTTTTGTGTTAAATCAAGGACCGCATCACAGGCGCTATAGTATTTTCTTAAACCAAACTGTTGATTTGAGAACAAATTATTTAGTTCAAAATATTCCATTAATTGTTTGTAAAATAAAGTTTCAAAGACTTTGGACAGAATAGGAGAAACTGCAATAGGCCTAAAGTTTGATGGTAGTTTATTCTTATTTGATGCAACCCTCATTTTCGCATTCTGATCTATAGTACTGTATGATTTTGGATGTTAGAAATTGTTTACTGCGATCGCAGCCTACAGTTGTCTGCTGTGTATCATAAGATTGATAGTATATTTTGGCTGTCATATTACTCAGTCGATTGTAAGCTCAATGTTAATGTATTTGAAAATAACTTTGTTATTCTGTTTGAATAGTTAATATAAAAACTGGTTTTAGATGTTGTTATCACTTATTACAGTGATAATGTGGAAATTGCGAATAGCAAGTTCTCTCTTCTGGTGTCCATCGACGAGTTTAAATGTGGTTGAGGTAAACACTGTATTTTTATTGTACCCCTTTGTGGAGATTTTACAGTATTTCAGCGTATATTCTGATTTACTACCCTTTTATTTTTGGTGGGTTAGTAATCGGTTATGCTTTATGCGGATAAAAACAACTACTTGCCTGTTATGCTCAATAGTTGAGAGCACATGTTTTGTAGATGGTTAAGAACTTCTTTACTTCAATTAACTATTAATCCCAGAATCACTGGGAATTTAGTATGGAACTAAATAGATTCAATTAGAAATTCAAGTTAAAGTTTGTATTTACTGCTGTTACAAATATTGCCTGCCGCAAAATATTTGTTAATGGTTTATGAAGAATCTTTCCTGTTGTTGATCTCGTCTAGAATAAGCTGCACATTCCTAATCGTCCAGAAATACTGCAAGAATTCGAGCGTAAATGGTTTGGATTTCCTGCATCTATAAAATCAACACAGAATAAGGCGTATGTTGTTTTTCTATAAATATTTGTGGTATATATATATATATATATATATATATATATATATATATATATTGTTTCATTATTGTCGTTTACAATTATTGCATGTTGATAAGCGTTACTGTGGTTAGTGCAAATGTGTTAGTTCTAAATTGATTACTTGCTTAACGAAAGAAAATTATAAAGCAACCCACTTTACATTATTACTGGTTAGATATTGCCTATAAGAGTTGTGTTTAATATTATGTACTGAAGGTAATTATTTGATAATTGGAACTCTAATCACATTTTAATATTGAATTAATTTAACAGTGTAAATCCCTACACAAGTGTCTTTTATTACTTATTATTTGAACACACTGATGTTCAGTGGTGTATAATAAGGTATTGCAACTTTGTGTGGCCATATGAATCTTGCACTGCACAATTGGTAATTATATATGAGGTGTACATTGCCCAATCATAGCACTCGTGCAGAGTTACAGAAATAGTATGTTTATTAATTGTTCTTAGATCCATTTTATTTATTTATTTAAAGCGTTACAGTAGTAATTTCCTGTATTTTAATGTGTGTGTGTGTGTGAAGTTTAGTAAAAAAAAAGGAAACATTAATAGAATTTATACTTAACTAGTTATTGAGTATTATTGTTTTGTTTGTTTGGTTATTTAAAGAGTTATAGTGTAACTTTGTGGTTGTTCAGATTTCGTGGAACAGGGCTCTATGTCACTATTGCTCCCTATCCTGGCGCCCCAAATAAAAGTAGCTTTGTAAAGGCCTCATACAGAGTCATTGGTTGTCAGAATCCCACCCCAATCATCGAAACCCCTTTAAGAGTCTTGGCCCTGAGCTACCCCGGAGTTTTAAGAAGTCATCGAGTTACGAAGCAACACTTTAATTGTTTCCAAAGTTCATAAATACAATTTTGTACCATGACATCTTAATCTGGCATTCCCAACGTGTGACTCGAATCGTAATTTGACACTTCTGCATTTTATCTAAATCAAATTTAGCATTCTCAAGTCATAGTTATGCATATTTATTGTGTAATTTAGAGTCTTAAGTCAGTAAATACATATTATTTGGTGCTTCAAATTTTAATAATTTGCAAATCTTAATTTGTATAATTTGAAATACTTTTGCATATGTGGTGTCGAATGGTAATTTGATATAGTATAAATTCTATTGATTATTTAGAGTAAGTAATTGATGTTTTAAGTTTTACAGCTGCTGTAGATATTTGTTAGGTGTATTTTGAATAAGTAATTGAATTTAAAATAAATATATTTGTCAAATAATTTTGAATAATAGTAAATAATTTTTGGTGTATAGTAGGTATATAATAATTGAATGAATTTAAAGGTGGTATTATTATATAATATTAGGTACTGAGTTTTGTTGATATTATTGGTTATAGTAATTTTAATCATTATCGTTATGGCTAACTATAAAATAGATATTTATCGTCTTCGTATTGATGAGTTATCTTTTGAACTATTTATTCGTGGCGTTAATATGTCTATTGAAGATGAAACTGTTGAGAAGATGAGATCGTGTTTACGTCCTTTATTGAAATTGGAACAAACTAGTAAAGTTTCTTTTTCTATTTCTGATCTGAAAGCAGACAATGAATTTGCAATTATATCAGAGAAATTAATAGAATTACAATCCAACATAGAAAAAGTGAATTCACCGGTTGCTACTATTTGTGCTAGACTAATTCATGTATTGAAACAAATTAATCTTTTCTTACCAAAAACTTTATCCCCTGAACAAGTTAAATTACATAATAGTCTTTTGACAAAAACTCTTACTATGTTAGATACTTTAGATTTTTGTCCTAGTAAATTAGTAGAAGAATATAGTAATCTTTTATCAAAACAATCATCGTTTAATGTTGAGGAAGATGTTGGATTAGGTGAAGCTTCTGCGAATCCTAATGTTACATTAAATACTTCTTTGAATAATTTAAATTTTAAATCACAACCTGTTCTAAAATGTAACTTGAAATTTACTGGAGATTCACGTGGACCCAACGTTCATGATTTCTTAGAGCGAGCTAACGAACTTAAAACTGCCCGCAATGTTAACAATGCACAATTATTTGATTCAGCAGTGGACCTGTTTGACTCAAAAGAACTTCGATGGTATAGGAGCAATCAACACAAATTTTCTGACTGGTTTAGTTTATCGAATTTGTTGGTATTACATTTTGAACCTCCCAATTACAAAGTGAGATTATTTAGTGATATAATAGCTCGTACACAAGACCTATCTGAAGATATAATTGAATATTTGACCTGTATGTCTTCAATGTTTAGACGTTATGGAACTGTTTCGTAGGAAATACAGTTAAATATTATTTCACGTAATCTTTCACCTTTTTACTCAACTCAACTTCCAGATGTCCAAACGTTACAAGAATTAGAGTCTGAATGTCTTAAGTTAGAAACAAAAAAGTTTAGAGTAGATTCATATGTTCCTCCCAATCAAAAAAAACATAATTTTGTAGAACCTGATTTTGCTTTTGTGAGTGTATCAAAAAAAGTATCTGAGTTTTCCACTAATCCTATTAATGAGGTCCAACGTACCTCAAAACAAGTAGTTTGTTGGAATTGTCAATGCCTCGGACATTCGAAAGAAGAATGTACGGAGCGGCGAAAATTGATATGTTATCGTTGTGGTAAGCATGACTATACAATACGTACTTGTCTCGATTGCAATAAGCCTATAAACTTATTGCGGAGGCACTGATAAGTTGAGCAGTGTCCTCTCCGTCTTCTTCTGTTGTCAGCTCAACTAATAATAAAAATAATAAGGATAAAGATATTATAAATTCCCAAAACAACCCTCAAATGATTTTACTTGAATATGTTTTATCGCATTTAGAAGGTGAGGAGCGTCCCTATTTACAAATAAAAATTTTAGGACATCCTGTTTTAGCTTTACTTGACAGTGGTGCTACTCAGTCAGTAGTTGGTCTTCCTGGATATGAATTACTCTTAAAATTAGGATTGTCTTTAACTAAAAATCATACAAGCTGTACAGTTGCGAATGGTCAATCATGTGAATGTATTGGATAAATTTCAACTCCCATACAATTAATAAAGAAATTACATTATATTATATTATATTATATTATTATTAAAACAAATTACATATCTTTACATTTCTTTTTTTTTTGGTCATACAAGCATTTCATTTACAGTAATTAATATTTCTAATGTAAGAACATGTAATGCAACTAATAATAGTAAAGTTCCTGAAATTGATTTGCGCATACTGTTTAGAAGCTGCTTGTATTTTTAAGGGAATGTCGGCAACTGATTATAGAAAGCACAAGGTAGGCCCGTTAGTGCTTTAAAATTATGGCTAATACTTGTGACAAATCTGTGAGACTGTTCTTATATTTGATAAAAATGCAATAGAGATAATTAGTTAACCCTTAGATTCTTTAATCAATTAAAGTGAGTTAGCAAGAAATTTTTTATATCAAAAAAGTTTTTTTTAGGATGCGGCTATTGTCATAAAAGAATTTTTTTACCATTTTGGCAAAATTCTTTAAGTTCTTGATGGAAGTGATGTTGTTGGGAAGAATATTATAAAGTTTAGGAGCAAAGACACTCAGACAACGCTGTGTTTTATTTTTGCTCTTATATGGGACTATTAATTGTTTATTCGCTTTTGTTCTTGTGAAGTATCTGTGTTCAACATAATCATGATTTCCCTTTTTCTTGGTATAAATGCATAGATTTAACGCATAGAGAGAGCGAATGTTATTAATGTTTACGTTATATAATTGTTGTGTTGGATAGAGTCTGGTTCTTTTGTATATTATTTTCAAAATTGTTTTTTGTACTATATCAAGCTTTCGTAAATTAGTTTTGTATAGACAGCCCCAGACCAACAGTGCATATGTTATCTTGGACTCAATAAGAGATTTGTAAACCATAATGAGTAGTTTTTCATGAAGTATGTTTCTAAGTAAAAAAAAAGGTATGTATAGAAACCCTTATTTCGTTAGTGAGGTTTGAGACATGCTTGTCCCATCTCAAGAATTTATCTAGTACAATTCCAAGATATTTAGTATGTGACACTTCTGTAATAGGATTTTCAAAAGTTTCAATTTGAATTGAGTTAAAGTTTGGTCTGCTAGAAGCATTAATTGAAAATGCTATGTAGTTCGTTTTTGTTACATTTAACGTCAATTTTAAATAATCAAGATGAAACTTGATTTTTTTCATTTCAACACTAATTTTTTCTTTTAGTTTGTACCAGTCGCTATCTTGAAATATTATTGCGGTATCGTCTGCATAGGCAATACTATGAGCATCTATTTCAAGATTCAGTAGCGAGTTAATGTAAATGTTGAATAACACTGGACCAAGCACGGATCCCTGTGGAATACCGATTACAAGATTATTTGGATTACTAAGCTCTAGATTTATTCTAACATATTGAGATCGCCCAGTTAGATAGTTTTTGAACATCTCCAAGACTGTACCTCTCACTCCATTTGCATATAGGCAGTCTATTAGGATGTCGTGAGATACAGTATCAAAAGCCTTTGCAAGGTCCAGGACCATAACAATGCATTTTCTGTCGTTGTCTAGAGCATCAGCAACATAATTCGTGAGTTCTATCATAGCATCCGTTGTGCACTTGCCTGCTGTGAACCCAAATTGGTTAGGACTAATAATGTTATTTAGTGTTAAAAAGACAGTTAACCTTTCACATATACATTTTTCAAAAAGTTTGGCAAAGTTATTAATTACGCTTATAGGACGATAATTGGCGATGTTATGTAAGCATCCCGACTTATGAATAGGAGTGACTATTGAAGTTTTAAATTGTTTTGGAACAGTTCCTGTGTCAAATATTAAGTTAATGATGTAGCATAGAGGTTTAATTATATGCACATGTATAGCTTTTATTATTTTTACACTTATTCCATCCTCACCAGAGCTACAACTGTTTTTTAGAGAATTAATATGTTTAATCAACTCATTTGGTCTAATATGAGATAAAAACAGAGCGTTTAACAGTCGATTTTATTTTACATTCTCTTTGTATTAATTGTTGTCCTATTCGAGAGAAGTATTCATTACAATAGTCAGCGCATTCTTTATCAGACTTAAACTTTTCATTTTTATCATTCATTATTTCTAAAGGAGTCTTATCACGTTTAGTTTTTTATTAACAATTTCTGAGATAAGTTCATAAGTTTTTCTGATGTTCTTCGCGTTTTCATTAATTTTTGTTTCATAATAGGAGTTTACAGTAGATATTAATGTTTTTAAATAGTTTTGGTACTGTTTGTACTCGTTTTCTTTTTCGATTGTATAGTTATGTTTTAGAGATCGATGCATGTTGTTTCTTACTTTTATCGATTTGACTAGACCACTTGTTATCCAGGGCTTAATTTTTTTATATTTTTGTACCAGAGGTCTTATTACATGTTGCGAGGAGTTTATATGATTTTTTATAGTAAGTAAGAATTCTTGAGTTGCATGCTCAGGATCGCCTGATTCCATAACATTGTTCCATTTCTCTTCGCTCACTAACTGATCAAGTTTTTTATAATCAATTATTTTCCTTGTCATATGTTGAATGGGTTGAAATGTTTTTGTAGGAGGTTGTATACTGTAGGAGAAGAGAATAGGCAGGTGATCTGTAATATCATAGTTTATTATGTTTGCAGATATTTCATTAGCAGAATTATATTTCTTTTCTTTTACAAATAGGTGGTCAATACAAGAAGATGAAGTATTAGTAGTACAAGTTGGTTCATTTATTAAGGATTGAAAACCTCGTGAATTAAGAATAGATAAATATTCGATAGTATTAATACTGTTTGTATTAATATTAATTAATATATTAATTAATTAATATATTAATTAATATTAATTAATTAATATTAGTGTCTCCTATGAATATATTTACGTCCTTATCATAGAGACAATCAAGATATGTATCTAGGTCACTAAGGAAATTTGCAGTATTCATAGCGGGAGAACGATAAGTGGTTGTAACAGCGATTTGTACATTCTCACAACAGAATTCTATGCTAGTTAAAGTAGCTCCACTCCCAACTAGATTAATGTTATTAACTTCAGCAGAAATATTATCTTTTATATAGATAACTATTCCATCGCATTTATTGAATGAGCCATTATTATAGTAAACTTTAAAGTTATTAATATTAAAGTTATTCGTGCTTTCAATTTGCCAACATTCACTCAAAATAATTAAGTCACAATAGTTTAACATGTATGAATCCAGGAAGACGAGAAATTCGTCGAAATTTTTTCTTATACTTCTAATATTAAGGTGCAATATATGTAACGAATTTGTACTGTTGATATTTAGTTTATTTAAAGCGTTGGACTGTATTACCTGATCAGATTGATTGCTTATGTTTTTTTTGTCAAGTACCGTTTGTTTTATGAGATTACCAACCATAATCTATGCTGGACTTGTAAATCTGAACCTTCTTCTTATAGCAAAAACAATCAGGACTATTCGCCGCATGGTTTATATCATAGTTCGTACCATAAGTATTGTTAGACATTATACAGTTACAGCACACTTTCTGTATTGATTTTTACATTCTTTACAATCATGATTTTCTGCACATAAATCACAATTTTTTTTCTTTTTACAATCACTGCTTTTATGAGAAAAACCCTGGCAGTTAAAACATCTTGTAATATGTATGTCTTCGTATATAGGATATCTTTCCCAACCTATAAATACTTTTTTTTTGTTGTAACAGATTATGAAATGCATTGGAGGAGCATTGTAAGTGGATAGTATTTTTCCCATTATGTGTATGTCGAATAAAGGTAACCTCACATTTATCAATTTCACTATTAATGTTATTTTGATTAAATAGTGCAAATTCAATATCCTCTTTCTTAATGTTGGGATCAACTCCTATAATTTTTAATCTTGGCTTCTTTAATGTGGTTAGTTCTGTTGAGTAGTTACTACTATATTTAGTTGAAATAGCCTCTTTAAGTTTATTGGTTTCTTCCTCCGATTTACATTTTATAAATATGGTTCCATTCTTTGCCTCTTTAGCACTTACAATACTCACACCAATTTTTGTCGGATTAATTAGGTCATGTAGTTGCTTTAACCTAATTGCTTTTTCTTTGTTTTTTGTTTTTAACATCAAGCTTGGTACATTAGAGGTATTTAACCCACTTATATTTCCATTACAGTTTCCCTTTGTAGCATTTGCGTATGTACTGTTAAAACACCTGCTTGATTTAGGGTTAGAAACATCCATTTTTAATATAGAAACTTTTTCTTCCAATTCTGTATTTAGTTTCTTTAGAAAGTGGATTTCAGTATTAGCTAGTTGTGTTTCATGTATTATTGAGCTAATAAACAGTAAGGTTGCTTGTTCATCAGTAGGTTGTAAACAACATAACCCCACTTCTTGATTAAGGCTTTTTAATGATTTTACACGAGTCGCACAGGCTTTGTGATAAACACTTTCATACTTTACGCATTTAATAATCTTTTCAATCGCGTTATTTTTACAGTATCCGCATTTTTTAACTCTTTTTTGTTTATTTTCGAGCTCCGTATTTTCGGAGTCATCTGACACGTCAACCATTTTGAATAAAAAACATATTCTTAAAATATTGGTAGTTCCTCAGCTTAACCATAAGTTAATTCTAGGTGTAGATTTTTGGAAAGTAATGGCTATAGTTCCTAATTTGAAAGAAGATGTTTGGTGTTTTGCTAAAGAACCGAAAACCCCTTTCGTATCTGAAATACTCCCAAAAGATAGTTTAAGTTTTGAGCAACGATTAGCTTTAACTTCCCTTATTGATGAGAAATTGAAGTTGATGGGAAATAATTTAGGTTATTGCACTTCAACTGAACACAGTATAGAATTATTTGCAAATACAAAACCAATTAAGCAGCGTTATTACCCGGTCTCACCGGCGAAACAAAAAATTATTGATGACGAGTTAAATAAGATGTTATCTGATGGAATAATCAAACCATCCAAAAGCTCTTGGTCTTCACCTGTTTGCTTAGTTAGAAAGAAAGATAGTAGTCATTGATTTTGTATTGATTATCGACAACTTAATGCGGTAACTATTAAAGATGCATACCCTTTACCATATATCTCTTCTATCTTAAATCAACTTAGAGATGCAACTTATCTTAGCCCGATTGATATTAAATCTGCATATTGGCAAATTCCGCTTAGTGAATCATCGAAAGAATATTCTGCCTTTACTGTACCTGGAAGAGGATTGTATCGATTTAATCGTATGCCATTTGGTTTAGTGAACAGCTGTGCTACATTTCAACGTTTAATAGATAATGCTATTGGTGCTGATTTACAGCCTTTCGTGTTTCGATATCTCGATGATATAATTATTGTGTCAAAAGATTTCAGTGCACATTTAGAAATATTAGGAAAAGTTCTTGATAGATTAACATCAGTCGGTTTGGTCATTAATAAGGACAAATGTAAATTTTGTTTGCCTGAGTTATGTTATCTTGGTTTTGTCGTGGATAAGCATGGTTTACAGCCTGATCCTGAAAAAATTCGTGCTATTCTTGATATTCCCTCCCCAAAGCCAGTTCCTGAACTCCGAAGATTTTTAGGTACTGCTTCCAAACAAACAAAACAATAATACTCAATAACCAGTTAAATATAAATTCTATTAATGTTTCCTTTTTTTTTACTAAACTTCACACACATTAAAATACAGGAAATTACTCTAACGCTTTAAATAAATAAATAAAATGGATCTAAGAACAATTAATTAACACACTATTTCTGTAACTCTGCACGAGTGCTATGATTGGGCAATGTACACCTCATATATAATTACCAATTGTGCAGTGCAACATTCATATGGCCACACAAAGTTGCAATACCTTATTATACACCACTGAACATCAATGTGTTCAAATAATAAGTAATAAAAAACACACTCGTGTAGGGATTTACACTGTTAAATTAATTCAGTATAAAATGTGATTAGAGTTCCAATTATCAAATAATTACCCTCGGTACATAATATTAAACACAACTCTTATAGGCAATATCTAACCAGTAATAATGTAAAGTGGGTTGCTTTATAATTTTCTTTCGTTAAGCAAGTAATCAATTTAGAACTAACACATTTGCACTAACCACAGTAACGCTTATCAACATGCAATAATTGTAAATGACAATAATGAAACAATTTATATACCACAAATATTTATAGAAAAACGACATACGCCTTATTTTCTGTTGATTTTATAGATGCAGGAAATCCAAACCATTTATGCTCGAATCCTTGCAGTATTTCTGGACGATTAGGAATGCGCAGCTTATTCTAGACGAGATCAACAACAGGAAAGATTTTTCATAAACCATTAACAAATATTTTACGGCAGGCAATATTTGTACCAGCAGTAAATACAAACTTTAACCTGAATTTTTAATTGAATCTATTTAATTCCATACTAAATTCCCAGTGATTCTGGGATTAATAGTTAATTGAAGCAAAGAAGTTCTTAACCATCTACAAAACATGTGCTTTCAACTATTGAGCATAACAGGCAAGTAGTTGTTTTTATCCGCATAAAGCATAACTGATTACTAACCCACCAAAAATAAAAGGGTAGTAAATCAGAATAAATAGTGAAATACTGTAAAATCTCCACAAAGGGGTACAATAAAAATACAGTGTTCACCTCAACCACATTTAAACTCGTCGATGGACACCAGAAGAGAGAGCTTGCTATTCGCAATTTCCACATTATCACTGTAATAAGTGATAACAACATCTAAAACCAGTTTTTATATTAACTATTCAAACAGAATAACAACATTACCTTCAAATACATTAACATTGAGCTTACAATCGACAGAGTAATATGACAGCCAAAATATACTACCAATCTTATGATACACAGCAGACAACTGTAGGCTGCGATCGCAGTGAACAATTTCTAACATCCAAGATCATACAGTGCTATAGATCAGAATGCGAAAATGAGGGTTCTTAAATAATTTACTACTCATTTGCACACCATTATCGCAAATGATATACTGTGGGACACCATAAACCAAAAATATATTTTCTTCAATATTTGTACATAAAGATTTAGCATTACTAGATCGAAGAGGAAACAAAACTACATATTTACTGAAATAATCAGTTACCACCAGTACTTGGGTATATCCACGTTTTAATCTAACTAAAGAACCAATACAATCCAAACTAATCATCTGCCAGGGTTTATCAATAGTAGGACAATCACCCATCAAACCAGCAGGATCTTTCTGTTCAGGTTTATATTGTTGACAGATTCTACAATGGTTCACATATTTAGCAACATCAGCCTTCATTCGAAGCCAATAGTAACTATTTCGAATTTTTGCATGAGTTTTGAAAATACCAGCATGACCTGATGAGGGTTTATCATGAATTTCGGATAAAACTGCTATATGATGATCTTTTGAAATGACTAACTTCCACATTTCTACTTTGTTATTAAAATTGCAAAAACTAGGTTTTACAAATTTTTAAAGCTGGTTAGCTTCAATTCTCCATTGAGAAAATTTCAAAGGATATTCTGTAACTCCAGACAACATCTTATACCATTTATCAGTAGTATCAGAGAAATCAATTGGGTGAAGTGCATCAACAGATCCAGGAACAGAACGCCATAAAGAACGCCATAAAGTTCCAAGTGAATCGAAGGATTTCACCAAGCCCTACCTCTTTGTTTTCAAATAGCTCCCGCATACGGGAGCGTTTATAAAACTACCATGCAACTTACATGTGTATTACACTTTTACAAGCCAGTCGCCGTCCATTCACTTCGGGAATGCAATCAAATTTTTCTTGGAGCTATGTACATTTAACCTCACTTTTACATTTACATTATATCAAATCCCCATATAAAAACTCACATTCTATTGATCCCACCACTGTTCTATTAGCATGTATCTTTACATTTTGTTGTTGATGTACTACCAGTTCACAATTAATTAAAGTAAAATCAAATCTCAGTCAAATGGTTAATTCTGGTATTATTTTCCCCACTCTATATTCTTAGCCCAGAAATTTTTTGTCATTCCACAACTTTGTTATTGAGTTTATGAAAATGAAACGCGGAAAGTAAACGGTACCATGTGATTTACTTAGGCTTCTATTTTTGTTAAAATTTTAGCTACTCCACACAAACAAATAAACAATGATTCCACACTGTCAAGTTGACTCCATTCGTCAATATAGTTATGTTATGTAAAATCTTGATGATTGTCACTTGCATTGTATTTTATTAAGTTCAAGTCAGCCATATTTAATTTAAACCTATTTAGTAGATAGGGTTAAGTGGAAGAGGAGAATTTTTACCACAATCATATTTTGTATATTATGTTTCATATTATCATTGTTGTGAATTACTTGTGGTTTAAATAAAGACAATAATAATAATAATAATAATAATAATAATAATAATAATAATACTGATGATGATGAGAGTGCCATGAAACAAGAAAACAATTTGCAAATTTTATTCCACATTAATAAACAACCAAATAACAATTTAACAAACAATATTTTAAATAGAATTTTTTCAACTAAATTCCTTGAAGATGAATAATTTTTCCAATTAAAACAAAGTGAAAATTTTTCAGCGCAATTTGGCATTTTGGGATGCTTGTCAATATTCACAAAAGAAATTTATCGTAACCGTTTTTGTTTTGTAGTCAGTGTAAAAATTTTCAAAAAAGCATTTATTGTTTTTTGTCCACAAATTTTTGATATCTATATAAACTTCTCTCAAGCAGTCTTTTATGCCAAAAACGATGGTAAAGTTAAAATCATCGTAAGATGTTTCGATTCTTCATAACTATCACCAGTTTCATTTTTCCTTATGGACGTCATATTAGATTGTTTTACATATATGTAGATTGTTTCTTGGCGATTTCAACTTTCAACTCAGTACCACATGATGTACTTTTATTTGTGAAAACGTCTGTTATCGATAAAAAGCGGAATATGGTTTGAAAACAATTGAAACAAGGTTGTATTTTAACATTATATTCAATTTTTGGCTAATAAAATTTAAATTAGAACATATCTAATATTAACAAACAAAACCACGAAAAGTAAAAGTCGTAAAAGCTTAACAATATCAAAATCAAAACTGCAACAAAATATTTACAGTAAATTAAATACTCGAATTAAAAGCCATTCTTTTTTCATGTAAACAAAGGTTGGCTCTGAATTCAACTCTGTTTACTGCTCTTTGTATATCTCATCTTGTCTAACAGCGACCTACTGTGAAGTGTTTTAGTTCGTTGTATGAGTGCTTGTACTTGATGAATCGGAGACACAACGCAGTACTATCAATAGCTAATAATATTAAAGATCTAAAACTTACAATTGTTAATACATTTGAATCAATTCGCAGACGAGATATACAGAGAGCAGTAAACAGAGTTGGATTCAGAGCCAACCCTTGTTTACAAAAGAATGGCTTTTAATTCGAGTATTTAATTTACTGTAAATATTTTGTTGCAGTTTTGATTTTGGTATTGGTAAGCCTTTACGGCTTTTACTTTTCGTGGTTTTGTTTGTTAATATCAGATATGTTCTAATTTTAATTTTATTAGCCTGGAATTGAATACATTTCAATTGTTTCTCAAAGCGCTAAATCGCCTTTGACCGACCCTGCATTTAGCTTTGTTCAAATTCAGTGTACGTTATAGATTTCTGTGCCACGAATATCATATACGTGAACTTATTCTATTATTATAACAATAATTCAATTCTGGTACTACATGTGTAGTTTATTACATAGAAATGTTGTGAAGTACAAAAATACATATTGGATGTCGCAAACTTGACTCCCAAAATAACTTATTTATTTTGAAAGGTAACAATAATAAACCATAATTATATATTTGTAAATGGGCGGAATTTCTCCGTAAGATGACGCTAAAAAAAAATTCAAAATTTGCACTGGTATAAAGGCAGAGATTTTCATTTGTTTTTTAAAATTAAACCTTATTTTTTTCTGGCTTTTATAATAGAACATTTTGTTCCATTTTCAAACATGTATACAAATATGAATCTTACATAACAAATGTTCAAACAAAATTGAAATATAGGTTTATGATAAATATCTAGTTCATGATGGAAACAAGCGTTGTTATTATTTTATTTCAATTTTAGGATAGCAAATAATGAATAATATTATAAAAATTTTGAACAATTTTTATAATATTAATTATGTTATTACTCTAAAATCGGAAAAAAAAAATAATTGCGCTTGTCTCCCATCACGAACTAGACACTAATATTATAGACCTATATTTCAATTTTTTTTTGAAAATTTGCTTTATTGCATACATGTTTAAAAACCGAACAAAATCTATTATAAAAATTTTAAAAAAATACAGGTTTTAATGAGAATGAAAATCGCTGCCTTCATATTCCTGCACATTTTCAATTTTTTTAATGCCATCTTACGGAAAATTTCCGCCCATTTACAAATATATATGGTTCATTATAGTTATTTTTTAAAATAAGCATGTTATATGCCTAGGGAATCAAGTCTAGAACACACTGTATACATATACAACTATGATACTACTAGTAGCATGCAGTTTTGAATACATAAGGCAACTAAAGTACTCAACCTCAAATTTATTGGTTATTTTAAACATGTTAGGACTTCATTAAAGGTTCTGAAGCATCTCGATTCATGCTGATTATAATTTAGTGTCTGTTTTCTTTAATATTTTAAATATTTTGTTGATATGAATAAGATCGAACCTTTTAAGGTCAAACTGAGGGGAAAGCCGCTGACCCAAATGTTGTACACTCTTCCCAAAAAGTATATACTTCCCGTACTTTCTAGGAAGTATTGTGTACTTTCTTAATACTTCCTGTACTTCCTTAATACTTCCTATACTTCCTTGATACTGCCCATACTTCCTTAATACTTCCCGTACTTTGTTGATACTTCCTTGTACTTCCTAAGGTTTGTACACCAAACTTCCTCAGCGGTTTACCACTCGAGAAATACTGATTCTACAGCAACGTCTGGTTTTTGAACACTATTATACATGAAATTAGAATTATACCAGGTGTTTCAATAACAACTTTGTCAGTCAAGATTAATTTTTCTTT
Organism: Platerodrilus igneus; assembly: GCA_036346225.1. Taxonomy (NCBI): domain Eukaryota; kingdom Metazoa; phylum Arthropoda; class Insecta; order Coleoptera; family Lycidae; genus Platerodrilus; species Platerodrilus igneus. Next base: position 353,751 of record JARFIW010001495.1, on the reverse strand, counting down.
TTCTCACCTCTAATTTATTGTTAGCGTAACGCAAAGTATTACAAGTGTTGGCAGTATTAGAAGTACAAATAGAATTAGCAGTATACTCAATCTGTCACACCTTGACGTCATAAATAGTAATTCAGACAGTCAAATTCTAAATACTAATGCAAGTAAAAAAATATAGTGTGCTGCCATTAATTATACAGCTTTCTGGTTTTTGCTATTGGTATTGCAATGCACTGTTCCTAAGCCTATTTTGTTTGGTTTGAAGTTAACACATACCATATATAAATACTAAACACATTTTCAATATTTGGATGTATCCGACAGCTAACCATATGACATCACGGTCCTGATTCGACATGTTAAATATATTGGCAATATTTTCACAAATACAGTCAATTGGCAGTCGGTGTACATATTTTTTGCAAGTGAATCACCCCTTGAACCAAGCTATTGGAAATTCGCTGTTGTTCGAGAAATGATAGTAACTATATCATCTATGAAATCAACTTCAAATACCCAGAAAGGTTCAAAATAAATATGTTGACCATACAAATAAAAAAGCTTAATGTTAATATATATAAAAAACTAAACTTAATATTCTAATAACCTAAAACACGTTACTTTCACATATCTGAGTATAGGAAAAAGTTAAGCAGAAGACCATAATATTTCCTTAGCAAATCAGAATAGACAAATATTTTAGCCAGCAAACCATAATATATTAATTAAACCAATTAAAAACTAACAGCAATTACAATGCAACTATTTAAAAATATTTACAAGAAATTATTCTAATACAAATTTTAATTATTACTTACCCTCTACCTTTAAGACTTTCACAAATAGGTCGTTCCATATTAACATCAATCTTTTTACATTGTGTACATATGACTTTTGTGAGTGAACCATGAAGATCAATTACTTTGCGAGAACCAGATCTTTGATGCAAATTATCAACATTTTGTGTGATTATGTTAAAATGGCGTCCTTCGCGTTCACACATTTTTTCAAATTTTGTTAGTGCAAAATGAGCCTAATTAACCATAGCTGTTACATAACTAGTATAATTTCAAAATGATTTAGTACTTACACTATTAGGCTCAGCATTAAATGCAGCTTCGCGTCTCCAATGATAATATTCCCACACTAATGAAGGATTATAGTGAAACGCTACTGGTGATGCTAGATCTCCTAATCCAAAAGATCGCCACAAACCTCCTGGACCCCTAAAAGTTGCTAAACCCGATTCCGATGAAATGCCGGCACCAGTGAAAGCAACAACATGTTTGGCTTGTGCTAAGATTTTAGAGAACTCGTTGTAATCTACGTAATTTCTTTTACTCATTATAAAACTTTTTCGAACAAAACAATAAAACTTGAAAGCATTAGACGAATTAATTAATACACTAATAAGTGAAGCAAGCGCAAAACATATTTCAAGATATCCAAACAAACTTTGGTTATTTATAATATTTTATGAGCATTAAGATTTGACATTGAATTGATTTACACCTACACTCGTACCTGTCAGTAAAACGTAAATCTCAAACAGATATTAAAATCAAAATAAACTTCTACAAAAGCAACATAGTCATTCCGCCAATGACAAGCATTTCGACAGACAAACAAAAACCTATTAAAAACTTTTTCGTTATTCTAAACTGGAGTAGGATAAAATAGAAACAACTTAAAGAATGTTAAACAATATTTTTATTTACATTTATGTAGCTATATAGAATAACTTATAAAAGTGTATCATTAGTGTTAAGTAGCTACATGATTTACAAGGCCGTAGGATGTATAGTTCAAACGCTGGATTTTTTTCAGTCACATGATAACAAAAATCCTCGTTTATTTCATTTGAAATTGTCAGCGACGTGTGTCTACACATAAAAAGACAATCACAATATCATTTACAATTCTACTCCATTCTAAATTATAATCAAAACAGAATCGTTTTTTTCTTTGAGCATAGCCTGAAATTGACACGTGACTGAATAGGTTCAGCGTTTCAACTACATGTTATTGATGTATTACAATGTGTATTATGTTTAGGTTGTAATTTTTTGGGTAAGATTTTAGTTTTAGTGTTATTAAAAGTTTCTGTTATTTAAAAGTTTCTGTTATTATTTACTTACAGGTTTTGTATTATGTATTTACTTAAAACCTTCCTAACAGCTTTATATTTCTTTATACCTGTTTATTAATAAAACATTATCAGAATTTAATTTTATTTTACAATATTTGGGTGCCATAAATTATATACAATCAAAATATACACTATTTAATACCTATCCAATAAGCAAAAAACAATACTTGAATATTGCAAAAACATTACAGTGTAAAGTGGCAAAAATACATTATAAATTTAACGTTATGTGCATGTCGCAGCGACAATGCAACTAACTTCACAATTATAGGATTATGCAATATTGCTGCAATAATCTGTAATGCTGTATTAAACCTAATTACCTACGTGTAAAATGCTAATTAAACTAATCTCTGAAAAGTACTCATTAAATAAATTGTTTCTCATAAAATTGTTAAGATGTATATTGAATCGTGCGCAGAACCCGGCCAAACTGCTACTATATTTTGTATTCTTAAATCTGGTCCAGCAATAGTTTGAACATTAATAGAAAAAAAAAAATTTCCTATTTCTACATGTTTCCGCATTGTCGCCCCCGGGTAATTGAATCTTAACGTGGGAACAATCAAGAGCACTTATACATCTAGGAAATCTAGCTATATTAAAGAGCACCATTATAACAGGCGAAATTGCATGATTCCTAAAAACAAATATTGACAAATCTATACATTTTAAATGAAATATATATTACCTATTAGTATTGGAACTAATTGCACCACCAATTTGATTTACAATCCTGTAAACAGTTTTTTTGGACAGGCGAAACCTCAAAAAGAAATCATAATTATTCCACCTTTCAAAATGGTTTGTTCTTTCTTTAATAGTGGGTAATCTCCTTGGCCTAATCAAATAATTTAGATACTCTATTATATCTTCATCCTCTAATATAAAATCAGCCAAAGCCAATTCCATAATTTAAAAGTAAACAACTAGATATATACCTACTAACCTACTGACAAATCAAAAAGTTATTGAGGTTAGGTTTATTGGTTTAAACCGTGGACAACGAAGGATAAAGTTTAAACTAAGATCACTCACTGAACTGCTATTGAAAAAACTAATAAACCGCAGAACGTAGTTTAAACTATGAACTCGATTTAAACCTCAATTGAAAAACCGGCTCTTATAGGCAGAGTTCCATGATAAATTACCGTTATATTTTAGTAAGCATCCCTCATAATAAAGGCATCATGTTTAGAAATAGCTTTACGCTTAAATATTAGCAGTTTTAACGGCTGTCATAATAATTGAAAAGTCCTACCTTTGCAAACACAATACAAGATACCCTTTAAAAATTTATGTCGTATATAGATTGACGAATCTGATAAATTTAAATAAAATCTTGCCTTTTAACTTAAACAGAGAAAAGCAATTTTTAGTTTGTAAAACTTTATTTTCTTAATACTTTAGTGAGTGACAGCGTTTATAGAAAGCACAACATTACAAATAGCCTAACTATTTTTCAATTTGATTTGTACCAAGATTGCAGGTATTTTAAGTAGTTTGGTAACAACCATTGTATTGAAATCCATTTTGGCTCGGTCTAAGTTATCCGGGCTTTTGTGAATGGCAGACTACTGTCGCCAATAGATAGGGTCAACAATTTCAGTATCTAAAAATCCAAGAATTTACAATATGTTTATACCGTTAGAAAAATAATTGCTATCCGTGGCACTCACCTTAAAAAGGGGTGGATTTGGTTTCTGAAATCTTGTTTTTGGGATGTCCTATTAATGGCCATTGGTTAACAGAAATATGGCGTAAATAATGGTTAAGAGTAGGGTTGATATATAATTTAAGGTTTTAGGCAAAAAAGGGAGATTTCAATGGGGTTTTCGTTTTCAAAACGTACAAAGAAAAGTAGCCAGAGAAGTTTGCCTGTAACGTTCTCCGGCGTAGCAGATATGATATCAAACTTAAGAACATGTTAGTAAAAGTAAAAGGAGTAGTTAACTCATACAGTTCGCGAAGGTTTACGCCCGCGTGTTCGCGGATTTATAGGTGATACTAAAATTATGTAATAAAAAGCTTGTGTGCGTGTGTGTACAAGCTAAGCTATTAGCAAGATTCTGCCGGGCACGTGTGCCAATTTATTATTGAGTGGTTGCGAATAGCAAGGGCAACAAACAAGATTCTCCCCCATTTTAAGAGCTGTTTCGGATTGGAATTCAAGAAATCAAACGACTGATGATTTTAGTAAGTAAGATTTTTATATTTAAACTAGCATGGCGACTTTTTAGTTAACATACTTTGTTAGGAGGTTTTGGTTATAAACCGTAGGATTAATTTACTGTAAAATTTATGGGATAAGTTATCTGCCATATAAAGTGTTTGAAAACTTCTTATGTAAATAAAATTATCATAATTGCACATGAAAATTTCATTCAAATTTCTAAATTAAAATCAATAAATTCCCTAATGTAAAAGGTTCACGTTTATTGCTCTGTTGATTAAATAGTTTTTTTTTGTCCGTTGATTAAGGGCGCGATAGCATCCCTCTATTTTCATAACACGAACTAATTTTAAAATAGCCGCTTTTGTGGTATAGCTTTCGCATGATAGAGGAAACTAATTTATTTTAGCTTTAGTAGTTTAGTGGTTCGTTTCCAAGTTAGGCAAATAACGGTTGCTAGGATACGGAACGATGCTGGTTTATTTTCCTCCATTCCTGTAACTAATCGTCGTAAATAACCTTCAGCGAATTCGAATTTGTTGAACAACAAGTAAAGCGTTAGGTACATAGTGCATTCTAATAATAGTCAAGGTCGTTTGCCGAAACAAATTTGTATTGTATTGTATTATTTCATTTATGTGCATATGATATTCGCTAATTTTTATTTTTGAATGCGTAGTTTATTTTTCATAGAGTGACATTTCGTTATTATTATAAACAAACATTTAATGCTTTATTTAGTGTGGGTGTATTTGCGCTTGGGGGTAAGTATATTCTAAAATTCTTATACTTTGTTGATAGACAGAGAAGTAATGGACAAAATTAATTATATATTTCATTCGATTTTGAAAATGCGTGTTCAAATATTGACATTAATTTTTGTAGATTTGATTTAGTCGAGCAACTACTTGAATAAATAAATTATTTGTTTTGCATACATTATTTTATCAAAAATATTCATTATTTAATTTATGACACCGAATGGTAAAAATGACAGAAACTCAGTACACTAACTTTTTTTGTCCTATATAAATCAGTTTGAAAACGACATAAACCCTATTTATAATTTAAGCAATCCCCTAAAAATGTCCTATCATGTTGTGATTATTTAGGGTACCAAAACTTTAAAAAATCCTTTTAAAATTTATTGAGATCCAGCCTAATAGATTTTGCAAAATCCTCCTTTTTAGAAAAAACAATGTTTTGAAATTTCTGGCGAAAATATAACTATTACTAATAACATGAAAAGTCGTTAGATTTCAAATTTTTCTCACAATTATACACCAATTTAGGAGAATTACAGTCGCTTACTTTTCTTTTCAAAACTTAAATAAGAAAAAGCCTATTTCTAAAAAATTTGAAATAATGTCCTAGGACTAAAAATGATTAACTGATTCTAAAAATGTACAAAACCATAGGGTGTGTAGTTTATACAGTACTTTTGACTTCTAGTCAGACCTTAAATAATTTGAAATTCACAATTATTTCAAAAAATTTGTACTCCCGCTTTGTCTTGTACAAGCCTTTCAAATTTCAAATATTTATCTGAAATACGGAAAAAGTTACAGTATACTTACTTCCTGTTGTCGCCTGATGTAAAGTTTCTTTTATTTACGTATTTACATTTTTTAGATGGGTAAATATAAGAAGGTGTATAACCAAAATCTAGGTGGTATCAGAAAATGATTGTCCAAGTCTAAAGCAGCCCGCTTAAGATGGCTGAAAATGCAACAATTACCGCTGTAAGTTATAATACATTCAGTAGTGTAGCTAGAATATCTTTATGGGGCTGTTTATTTTGGAATATAAAATCTAAAAACAACGAAAGTATACCTATTTAAATGTCGCATATCCACCCACAAGAATTATACATTCTTCAGTGCCTTGAGAATAGAAAACCACAAATTACCCGACTCTCCACTTATGACTATTTGGAATTTATAAATATGATAATGCAAACTAAAAATATAAGTGTTTTCGCATTCTTCATAGAACTAAGTTAGTGTGATTACCCTGAAATTATGACGTAGATAAAATTACTTAGTATTTTCTCAATGAATAGTTTTAAATGTACGTCAGAATAGCACATCTGTATTGTATTAGAAATACTCGTCAAATTTGTAGGGTACATACATAACAATAACATTTACGTTTTTACCTCGTTGAATTTTGATAACTGTGTTTTACAAAATATTATTAATTTTTTTGTAAAATTCTATAGAATTTCATAAGCTTTAGATTTTTTGACAACAATGCGAAGGACTTTTGTGCTATTTTGAACGAAGTAAGCTCTCGGATGTATCATATGATTTTTATATAATTATTAAGTACTGACACTAAGGGCCGGTTTTTCAATTAAGGTTTAAACCGAGTTCATAGTTTAAACTACGTTCTGCGTTTTATTAGTTTTTTCAATACCAGTTCAGTGAGTGAACTTGGTTTAAACTTGATCCTTCCTTGTTCACGGTTTAAACCAATAAACCTAACCTCAATAACTTTTTAGATTTGTCAATAGGTAGATTAGTTGTTTACTTTTAAATTATTGAATTGGCTTTGGCTGATTTTATGTTAGAGGATGAAGATATACTGGAGTATCTAAATTATTTGACTAGGCCAAGGAGGTTACCCGCTATTAGAGAAAGAACAGACCATTTTGAAAGGTGGGATAATTATGATTTCTTTTTGAGGTTTCGCCTGTCCAAAGAAACTGTTTACAGGATTGTAAATGAAATTGGTGGTGCAATTAGTTCCAATACTAATAGGTAATATATATTTCATTTAAAATGTATAGATTTGTCAATATTTGTTTTTAGGAATCGTGCAATTTCGCCTGTTATAATGCTGCTCTTAACCATGCGATTTTATGCTACATGATCCTTTCTTATTGCTGTTGGTAATTTTATGGGAATTCATGAGTACTGCAAGCAAGGCAATTTATAAAGTTTCTCGTGCTTTAGCACAACTACGCTCACACTATATTAAGATGCCAAGCACTAATCAGGAAATATAGCTACATTTCCTAGATGTATAGGTGCTCTTGATTATTCCCATGTTACGATTCAATTACCCGGGGGCGACAATGCGGAAACGTTTAGAAATAGGAAAAATTTCTTTTCTTTTAATGTTCAAACTATTGCTGGACCAGATTTAAGAATACAAAATATAGTAGCACTTTGGCCGGGTTCTGTGCACGATTCAATATACATCTTAACAATTTTATAAGAAACAATTTATTTAATGAGTACTTTTCAGAGATTAGTTTAATTAGCATTTTACACGTAGGTAATTAAGTTTGATACCCACTACATGCAGCATTACAGATTATTGCAGTAATATTGCATTATCCTATAATTGTGAAGTTAGTTGTATTGTCACTGCGACAAGCACATAACGTTAAATTTATAATGTATTTTTACTACTTTACACTGTAATGTTTTTGCAATATTCAAGTATTGTTTTTTGCTTATTGGATAGGTATTAAATAGTGTATATTTTGATTGTATATAATTTATGGCACCCAAATATTGAAAATAAAATTAAATTCTGATAATGTTTTATTAATAAACAGGCATAAACAAATATAAAGTTGTTAGGAAGGTTTTAAGTAAATACATAGTACAAAACCCATAAGGAAATAATAACAGAAACTTTTAAGAACACTAAATCAAAAATCTTACCCAAAAAATTACAACCTAAACATAATACACATTATGATACATCAATAACATGTAGTTGAAACGCTGAACCTATGCAGTCACGTGTCAATTTCAGACTATACTCAAAGATAAACAATTCTGTTTTGATTATAATTTAGCATGGAGTAGAATTGTAAATGATATTGTGATTGTCTTTTTATGTGTAGAAACACGTCGCTGACAATTTCAAATGAAATAAACGAGGATCTTTGTTATCATGTGACTGAAAAAAAAATCCAGCATTTGAACTATACATCCTATGGCCTTGTAAATCATGTAACTATTTAACACTAATGATACACTTTTATAAGTTATTCTATATAGGTACATAAATGTAAATAAAAATATTGTTTAACATTCTTTAAGTTGCTTCTCCTTTATCTTAATATCTAATTGGAGCGATTTTAATTTTAATTCATGCTCTTCTTTTAAATGCTGCACTTTCAGTGCATGTTCCACCTTTTCATGCTCCATATCCATTATTAAAATTCGCTTCTGCATTTTTATTAATTCTAATTTTGTCTCTGCAACAGAATTCCAGGCATCTACTGTATTGTTCCGCTTAGTTCTTGTGGAGCCTGTCTACAGTAAATACAGTTAAATATTAAAGTAAAAAAATGATTTTACATACTTGTATTTGGCCTATTATGGATATCCTGTTTTGCAGAAGATTCTTTATTTTCTTTGGTCCCACTCTAAGTTTCTTCAATTACTTAAAAACAAAATATGTACTGTATAAGTAATTTTTAAATACAAATTGAGAATGCTTACTTATTTTGTGTTGTAATGGTGCTGGCATCAACTGCATGCTCCTAGGTTTTTGTAACATGCTGGGTGTGTAAGTTGCCCATGTATTTCTAGGTGCTTCTGATTTATAAAATATCTTACAAACTGTTGCACGTCGTCATCTTCAACGTGATTTATCATTTGCTCTGAAATAGGAAACTATTATTAGAACTCTTTTGCGTAATAAAATATAATATAAACCTTTAGTCGCGCTGACTTCCACATCATCATCAAATTCTGATGTAGGCTTGTCACTTGTGCACCTAACATTTCCTTAATGTGCAGATCCGTTTCAGTAATTTTAAATACAGATGCAGGACCTCCTCCTGTACCTAGGTTGTAACATTTTTTATCAGAAAATGCTTCTTTGGATCGCTCTTTTAAGTTTTCGTATTTCCGATGAAGAGTTAGGTGGTTCTGAAAAGTATTGCTACTAACATTAATTTCATCAGCTAGCAATTTCCACCCTGCTTGTTTAGCTTGTGATGAAACAGTATCCGTTTTCTTACATTCCAATATTTTTCAGTGTTTTACCACTAGCGATTTATCTCCAATTATTAAAATTAGGTAATTTCAACAAAATAAGTAATATAGAAATATAGTAGATGGTGTTTTACTAAAATATGGTCCAATAGTTGCTCCTCTGCTCTACTAAAATTTATTACCCTTTTAGCATTATCCATTTTTAAAGAATGTTTATTAAATTTAAAAGAATTACAATTCGGTATGTCAACAACAATGAAATTATCGTCAAACTATTCATGCAGTCGCGTTTGGTAAATCTCCTACCAACCTAATTTTAAGAAAATAAAATCTCGGTTCAGCTAAACTGGAGTTTAAAATACCGACCACGGGCTGAACTAAGATCAGAAAATAAACTTGGTTCGGTAAAACTCAGTTTAAACCAGAATTGAAAAACCGGGCCTAAAAATGAGTAATTTTGCCTCACCTGCAAACAATGGTTCAAACCTTCTAACTACACTGGTTATGCCCCTGTTACATTATAATTTCACAAATACACATATTAATTAGATGTCATAATAAAACCCAAACTTTTTCAGTTTGAAATCCACATCAGATAATTTAGACAAGCCTGGCCCATCAGGTTTGCAAAGATTACCTGAGGTAGTTAGTAATCCAAGTACTTTAGCTGAAGAAACTTCCGAGCCAGAAACAATGAAGTCGCAGACTGAGACAAAGTATGCTAATTTGTATAAATAATCTAAATTATTATATCATTGTATTTCATATTTAGAGAACTGTGAAAAATCACCCGAGGAAAAGTCACATACACTTTCAGATAATTGGTCATTTATACCAGAAGCAGACTATAATAGGTAATACATTGTTATTTGTATTTCATATCCATGTCGGAAACTATGTATAGGTAGGAAATTTATCTACAGGGTGATACATTTAGTATGTCAAAATTAGCTATAATGTGTTGTCCTGTATATATTCTAAATTGTGGGTTCCTAAAAAATCTAATATTTTGTTTTGTTTTTCAGAATAGAACCTCGTGAATTATATTTCGAGATAAATCACTCTTATAAAGAACCAACTGTTAGTGGAAACCGCATTGTGAATTTGGAATATCTATTAAGTTGGTCCATATATCTGCAATACCGACATTCCCAAATTTGTACAGGTGGAAAACTATATCTGAAAGAGGAATGTAACAGAGGATTAGGTCTAGTAAGCTGCCTTATGTTTGCATGTACAATGTGTTATAAGATATACAAACATTACACTAAAGATATTTCGCAAAAATCAAAAATTAATTATGGATTTGTTTGAGGTACTCTGGCAACTGCCAGTACACATGACCATTCTCAGGAACTATTTTCAGTTATGGATATACCTCCCATGACACTCTACCAATTTAAAAAAATTGAAGATGAATTAGGCGCTGTAAGAAAATCTAATTGTTTAATATCTTACTAGACAGTTTGTTTAGGTATGGAAGGAAAACCTTATGAAAGATTTGGAAGAAAATGGAAAAGTAGAGTTAGAGTTGAGACAAAACCTTGATGTCGATGCAAATGGAAATCCTGTCAAATGCTGTTAGCGATAGATAGATGGATGTTAAACGAACATATGACTTTAATTATTCATTGCGGTTGGCGACTTTGGTTGATGAGAAAGTCGCTGGGTTACTTATTAGTGCTAAATAAAGAGAAACTTTATTTACAAAGTAGGTTTGGTACAATTTTCTATCTCAACATAATTTTTTCATGATATATTTCTAGATTGGGAAAATTGGTACTTGTGGAGTAGCGATCAGGTGGGGTGTCTATTATACTTCGAAATTGAATCACGCCTATGAAAAAGAAGGTATATTGGCCCCTTTACAAGGAGCAAACCAAATATGATCAAACGTTGAAAGACGATAAGGAATATAATGAATCCACTTGGATACTACATCCTGTGAAACGATGTATGTACGAGACAGATGCTAAATATTAATACAACTTGTAGAACATCATCAACAACGATACCATACAGTTAGTGCAAATGTAAATGCCACACTGTCTTTATTTACTGAAAACTTTTTTTATTTACATTCGTACAGTAGTAGTAGCATAGTTGGTAATAAGTAACAGGTATATAGTAGTTATAGTTTACTAAGCATGCAACACATTATACTTAAGTTGCTGATTGTTAGAATACGATAATTTGTTACGTTGGAGATAGCCTCTTTTGCATATTTTTCTTTTTTGCTCCATTTTTATTTAGCTACAAGTGCTTTAATTTTTTGTATTTATAAATGAAAATTGCTCATTTAAATATGCATTTTGATTTGGTTGGTGTCTCTGAAGCATGGCTTACTTGATACGCCCCCAATACTTCTGTCAATATAAATGGGTATAATTTTTTTTATAATGATAGAGTGGGTCCAGGGGGTGGGGTTGGTGTGTACGTAAGGAAGGAACTTAAATGTCAGGTTATTTTGTTTTGTTTGCAATTGACTCGTATACTCGAACATATTTTGGATAATGTTTAAATTAAATCGCAAAACTTTTACTGTAGGCACAGTATACAGATCCCTAAACTCTAATCTGCTTAGTTGTGTTGATGAACTATATAATATATTATCTTATTTAGCACCAATGTTGGATAATATAATATGTTTAGGTGATGTCAATGTGAATCTTTTCAATTTAAGTAATATTATCACACGCTGCATTGATTCTTATGGATTCATCCTAGTAATAAACAAACCTACACGCATAGCAAATAACAGCAGTACTCTTTATTGATTCCATATATTTATCAAGGGATGAATTATTTGTTCGTGCAGGTGTACTATTGATGCTGATATTGTTTCGGATCACAGATTAGTTTTTTGCGAGATAAATGTTTATTTTGATACCACAAAACCAATAAATGTAACTATTAGAAGTTTTTCTCGATTTAATCATGAAAGATTCTTTGAGGATTTGATTAGACTATCTTGGACTGATGTTCTATGGGAATCGAGTATTAATAAGAAAATAAAAATATGCAACTCCTATATTATAAAATTGCTTACAGAGAATGTGAAACAGGCTATGTTCAAAAATACCTATATACACATTATTGTAAATGTTACAACAATTGAACCTATTTTTATTTTCTTAGTTATTCATTAAAAATAAAACATTTGTAATAATTTTGTTTTAATAAAGCACAGTTTACAGGAAACAACTCAAAGTTTTTTTGTATTGGAAATACCTTTTTCGATATTAGCATTTGATGAAAAATATTAAACCGAAGACCCCAAATATTCTATTAGTTTAAAATATTTATTGAAATAAACGTTTAGTTGTTTTTGACAGAGTCAATTTAATGTAACAAAATAGCTATTTTTTGACAGAATAAACCAAAAAGGATTTCTTTATGGTTTATTTCTAATGCCTAAAGTTAGGTCTAGTTTCGTAAATTGTTTAATCCTAACTAAACTTTTACACTTTTATCTTTAATTTAGCCTAAAATATATTTCATAATTAGTGGGAGTTTTGAAGTTTATTGTTTATTATAATCATTTTTGCCGGCAGCACAATTTGAGAAAATGTTATCACATTTATTTGACTATACATGTGAACTTTGTATGACAAAGATGACGGAAGTCTGCTACGTGGGGGTAAAGAATGGGAACACTAATAAGTTGCCTATATATTTAAAGCTGATTTGACACTTTTCAAATTGAAAATATAATTACCATTGCAGACCCCTGGTGAAGATACACAAGACAATGAACGTCCCCAAAGTGAAGTGTAAAATGATGTAGGAAAAATTATCGTTTTTTGAGAACGTCCTCCCCCGATCGTTCAAATTTGTAAATCATTTTGCTGAGTACCAAACTCGCAACCTAATTTGTAACAAAATGTATCCTATTTCCCTGCGATGGTTCCACTAAGATATTTTAATAAACATTACTCTTGCTAACATGATGCAATTTTTTGCTTATATTGAATATTGTAGAATATCTCGTTACGTTTTGGGATACGGCACACTACCCTTTTTTTTAAAACTATTATAACATAGTATAAGCTTCACAAAGTAACACTGCTGTAATAATTTACTTATCGCTTGTAAACATAAACATGGAAGTTTACAAACAACTATGGATGTTGAGGTTATGTCATTTTTGGTTTCATAAATATTCGCAATTAATCCAATCATTATTATATTACACTTATCAAAAGGTAATTCACCATATAGTATTAGTTTACTTCATTTCAATGCGACAAAAACAAAGTCCAAAATAATTCAATTTGAAATATTCTAGTTTTAAACCTTATTCTACACATCATTAACAGTGCCATCTTCGGAGAAAGTCGTGAACAACTTGTATTAAAATGGCGTACAATTAATGTAATAATTCAATAAAATCCATTCAGTACACTACGGCTATCATGATCAATATTTTTGAAAATTTTTTTAACAGAACGATTATATATGTATTCTGCTATCCAACGAATGCTTTTTTTTATATACAAATTGATTCTGTTAGATGTAGTAACTAAAATAAAGTAAGTGAATTTTAACATTACTTTTAACAGCTATTTCTTGCTTATTACTCCACTTTAGAAAAAAAAAAGCAAACCTTCGTTAGAAAGTACAAAGTTTTGTGAGTCTAATGGTGAAGTAACATTTTGCATATTTTCAATCCAACAAAAGTTATTTACCAAACAGAATAACCTGTTTTTGATGGATTTTTAGGCAGCCAACCATACACTCGATCGCGCCCTTAAGTCGATATTTTTTTATTTTTGATCATGAAATTTGCATAAGTAGTCAAAAAGGTGAAAATTAATTAAAAAAACAATTTGTCTTTTTTGGGACGACAAGTCTCTCAAGGTCTTGTATAATATTGGACACTCGACTTGTCTGGCGCCCTGGGTATTTGTCTTTAAACCACAATATTTATAAAAAGTAAGTGCCAAATTTTTTTGTTGTATATTATATATTAATTTGCCCCTTCTGCAAAATTTTAACTTTCTAAACAATCCACGACCTTCCTATAGCTGGTTCCGGGTACAACCCTTTAATTTTCGTTTACAGGACGTCTCTCCCCATTTTATAATTTTAATAAAGATATACTTACCGCCGAATGCACCGTAGATACTTAAGGGCCGTATTCTCTGTATACATATAAGCTTGGCTTACGATTTAAACGTAGTTTATACCGTTATTTTATATTCACCGCAGTGATAATAACATTTAAGCTCGTTTAATGTTAAGCGCCCAAGTGTGGTGGTTTAATCGGTACAAGCTAGGCTTAGATTGATGAGTATAACCTCACTTTTACATTTAGTTCTGTTTGGGTTCTTTGACTTTAATGAGCTCTGTTGTTACACTAACACTTTAAAATGAACATAGAAATTGAAGATGAAATTTTAATAGAAGATGATTTAGATATAATTGACATAATTGATTTTGGTTTTCCGCGTCACTTATATGTGAGGCCTAATTACATTGAGGATATGAATGATCTGAGCTTTTTCCGTAAATTTAGGTTAACGAAGGAATCTGCAATTGAGGTATTACAAATGGTAGAACCGAATTTGGAATTCGACAACGATTTGTAAGGAATATACATAAAACAGTTATCCTCAACTCTTAAATTGATTTTTAGGAACAACAGTGTGTCTCCCATGAACCAAATTTTGAGTGCACTCCTATTGACCATATTATAATTTCGAATAAGGATAGAGCACTAACTTTTGGACAAATACCTATATTAAAAATTTCTAAACACGATCTTATTGTTGTATCATATTCACTTAAAACATATGTAGTTTGAATATTTACCTACCGCGTGAGGGTATCCAATTAACAATAAATAATAAATGGGAAGGACCTCTAACACTAGAGTACCCTCACGTTTCGGGACAATGCCTCGCAAGCTGCTGCAGTCGGTGAGAAGGGGAGGTTCATTAACCAACAACACACTAAGACAAAATTCCAATTGTTTTATTAAACGGCCTACTAACTAGCTTAACCTAATTACATAAGCATACAAAATTATACAGTGATTAACAATATTTACAATAGGGCGCCACCATGGGAATTAAACGGCCCATGGACCGATCGCGGTAATAGATTTCGTCGCACTTTGTTCGTGGCGATGAACTAAGATTGCAGGACAGAAAATACGTCACTTCACAGAGACAAATGTTATTAAGTTTCCGGCTAGCACAAACACAACTTAACTAAACAATTCTAAAGTCCTTATTTTATGAATATTAACAACAGTTCTGGGTGCAAACACCCCAATACATATAATTAATTAACGCTACCGTAGTCTAACTAACTTGCATACTGAAACGACCTTCCTTTAATCACGGGGTCATCAATAACAGGAAAAACATGACCTTCACACGGGTCAAATAGTACAATAACGGAATTCGTGGCTTAGTTATTACAAGCCTCGGACTACGTCGAAACACAATAAAATAAGAAACCCTTCAAAAGATGCAGTCTTTAACAATAACCTAAGGGGATTAAATACTGGAACGGAGATTTAACCCGAAGTTGTATGTTATGAAAGTCGACAGATATTGTATTTAAACAAATAAATGACTTATGATGCATAACACAGCTTTGAGTTCATAGTAATACCATATATAATAATTACTTACTCAGAAAAATAATTAACTTAAAACATAACGGCACGCACTTGACTTCAGAGAAATAAAACACTTCACTCAGTCTGGAAATAAACAACCAGCTTTAACCTCTAACGCGTCTGGAAATAAACAACCCCGATTACCACCGGCTGGCATCCTTATATACATTTAAGTTAATTGAAAAATAACCCCTTTCTTGGCGCTCATACTCGGCTTAGGATACGCCGGTCGTAAATCTTTAAGATTAATTAAACTGCCCATTGCCTAAGATTGCCACACAAGTAGATCTCGGAACTAATTTTAGTTGAGTGCTCCGCTAATTGAAAAATTGCTTCAGACCACCCTGACATAAATAGGATCCTAAAGCTTGATTGACATCTAATCATAGATAGCAACTAATCTGACATGTTTAGTGCCCTTAAAGTGCCTTTAGAAAAATTGATTAACTCTTGGATTAGAACTTTCTGGGAACTTCGCTGGGAACCTACTTGGGTGATCCCGCAGCCGCTACAATTGCAGACCTTCATTCTAATAATTAGAATGCTAAAATTAAACTAGAAAATAACTATTTTTAGGAATACTAGAACTATTAGAGCGTATTTAAACAGTATGTTACACATATAAATTTCAACCAAAATTAATTACTTACCGGGATTTTAAGAGTGTTAATTCTGAACTTCTAAAGACTGATATATAACGTGCAAGCTGGCATGAAATCGATGAGGAAGCAGATGTTGATGCTAAACTCCACAAGTTCAATACACTTGTTAACAATATTTTTGACATTCATGCTCCATTTAAAACAGTTAGGGTAACTAGACCAAAATCTCCGTGGTTAACCCCTAAAATTAATGAAATGAGACGAGTGAGAGACAGTGCACTTGCATTTTATAAGAAAGTTAATACTGTATTGAATTATGACCGTTACAAAAGTATATGTAATAGGACCAATCAGTTGATCACAAACTCTAAATTAAAATATTATCATTCTATAGCTTCATATACCGATTCTCGAAGAACTTGGGCTGCTTTAAAGAAAGCTGGTATAGGAAAACCCTTATTGCAGATGCCTTACAGCATACATGTAGATACCTTGAATCGACATTTTTCATTAAAGATGCAAGACAATATAGCTAAACTGAATACTATCAAACGCTTAATCAGTATACCGCCCCCTTCATTTCCACAATTTGTGTTTACTGAAGTGTCGACTGATGATGTCCACAAGTCTATTCTGCGCATTAAATCAAAAGCTTTGGGTTTTGATAAAATATCGAGCTCAATGCTTACACAAATCTGCCCAATTGCTCTAGAATCTTTAACAAGTATAATTAATACATCTTTTAGCACTGCTCGTTTTCCATTAGTATAGAAACACTCCACAGTTAGGCCATTACCAAAGAAAACAAACCCTTTAGGTCCAGATGATTATCGTCCGATTAGCATTTTACCAGCGCTTTCAAAATCGGCTGAATACCTAGCACTTGACCAAATGTTGTTATTTTTAAAATAGTACATATTACTAGACAAATACCAATCGGGTTTCCGTGCGAATTATAGTACACGTACTGCGCTTCTGCGGGTAACTGATGATGTCAGAAAGCCATGGATTGTCAAAAACTAACTTTACTGATTTTATTAGATTTCAGTGCAGCTTTTAACAGTGGTGACTTTAACATCCTTTTAACTAAATTAAAATGTCTAAATAATTTTTCAGAGTCAGCAATCTCTTGGGTAGAATCATACTTATCACATGCACCGTAGATACTTAAGGGCAGTATTCTCTGTATACATACAAGTTAAAGATGAAAATGATCACATCTCACAATCTGTTGACCTTGTTACAGGCGTACCTCAAGGCAGTTGTTACGTAATTCGTGGCAGCCACGTTGGGCGCCAAATTTATGCTACGTTGGCTCGTAGCCGTGCGTAACACAACGAAAATCAAAGAAATGACCGGGCTCAATCGGAGATTAGGGGGGGTTGTAGAAAGCAGACCAACATATAATGTACGCGGCTGTAAGGAATTAGTAACAATACCTGCAATAAAATTAGTTAAGCAAACCTGAAAAAAAAGTATAAGCATAGCAGCAATGAAAAGCCTAAGTTATTCAGTACTTTGTAGAATGTAAATAAAACTGTTTAGATAAACTATATAATATAATCACGATAAAAGCATTACAAAAATTTTTATCACAAAGTGAGGTAATATTGGGGAGTAGCAGAAACGTTTCCTCACACACCAATTAAACATAAATCAGACAACATGTTAACAAAAGATAAATAGGCAAGACACAATTGGTATGAGTAATTCAGTAGTATTGATTTTTCTTTCTTTCTTTTTTTTTCTCTATGTTTTAAAATAGCATGCAAGTCTATTGTAAAAGGTATCAGAACGACAAAGATATGGTAAAGCAACGGATAGATATTTAAAGTAATAACCAGTAGGAAATAGTTCAACTTACAAAAGTCCTTCAGCAACGCTTCCTTGCAACTGAAGTGTGGGATTCACGATGTCCTGCATTAACGAAGCACTTCACCCTTGCCTGTGAGGGTGTTGATGGAATTTCTTACACTTTACACTAATCACTAATCACTGGTGTTAGCAGCAGACATTATCATGCTGATGGAACTATGTAGCATTGATAAATTTCTTGGTAATTCTATTTCATAAGACAATAATTTCGAAATATGCTGTAGCACTAGTTTAATTTCAACTGGGACCAAATGTATATTATTTTCATAAACCTCCAAAGCAGTGAGAAACTTCAACCAATACCTTTGTAAACCGGTAATCTGTTAAATTTCGCAAATAACGAAATTTGCGCAAGCAATGATCTATTTTAGATTCTTTGGTGTAAAAAAATTCAGAAACTACAGTATCAACTGTATTTAAATAATCCAAAGTATGCACTACTCTGATAAGAAGAGGACCGCGAAACTAGATCGCACACACAGTTTAAATATCACAAGACAAAACAACTAAAAAGAACCATAATGGGTAAAGCACGTGTATCACTAAAGCAAGTCCGTCAAATGTTCCTTAAAGCATTTATCTCACCAGAAAAACAACTAAAAACCACAAATTAGTAAAGTACGCGTAAGCAAATAAAACCGTCCGTCAAATGTTCCGTAAAACACACGTGCCTCGAGTTTAACAAGCTTTACCGCTTTTATTTCCAACAGACAATCAACTAAAAACATGCCGTGCTTGTTTATGAACAATACCAAAATTAATCCCGCATTAATTCTCACTATTGTCAAAAGCAGAATCAAGCAGTATTTTCAACGTACTTAATATATCGGAACCAAGAACAAAACTCCAACTGCTCATCTGTTTATTCAACTCGTTGCTATTACAACCTCTTATCGTATCTTATCTAGACTTGTATATCCACATAAGGAACAAAATTTATACGAAAGGCAAGACAAGAACGATGCAATCCACTCATTATAATACGACGCATTCGCCAACGAGTTAATAAATATAAAATATAGAAATAGTAATTGCAGGAATGTATTTACGAATTGAGTATAGCGTAAAATGTTAAACTACAAAAATGCCCGTTACACAGTGTACTCGGTCCCCTTTTGTTTAGTTTGTACATTTAAGACTTTTCCACAACATTGAAGTTTTGTTGTTACCACTGCTATGCAGATGACGTGCAGATTTATTTCCATTTTTCTCCAACAGAAATAATTAAAGCGTTCCTCGCAGTTAATGATGATTTATCAAGGGTTGACGATTGGTGTAAAAATAATTTATTAACCGTAAATCCGGCCAAATGCCAGGGTTTGCTTCTGGGAACACAAAATTTAATTAGATTAGTTTGGTCCGTGGATCTTCCCGTGTTAATGCTTGAAAAATCGAACATAAACTTTTCACCTATAATTAAAAATCTAGGTATTCTGTTGGATCCACACCTTAGATGGAAAGATCAGGTATCAAGCGTGTGTAGAAAAGTTCTATTTACTCTACATACTCTTAAGCGTCTAAAACGGTTTATACCGACTAAATCAAAGTTAAAGTTAGTACAATCATTAATTCTTCCACATTTCGATTATTGCGACGCATTATATACCAATCTTTCATCTAATTTAAGTTTACGTCTACAACGCTTGCAAAATAGTTGTGTTCGGTTTATCTTCGAACTAAAATATTGGGAAAGAGTCACCTCATCTTACACAAGAATGTCGTGGCTTAAATTAAACAATAGGCGAAAACTTCACTTGGCAGTGCTTGTCTATAAACTTATTTCTAACCGAAACCCGTTCTACCTAAGCCAACATTTTTCTTTTCTTTCAAATCGGCGCTATAACACTAGGCGAGCTGACTTGCTATCTATCCCCATACACCATATACATGCACAGTTGTAACGGCTGGTCAAAGCTTTAAGTGACATGCTTAGTCAAGAAACTATTGACGAAGTAGTTTTAAAGGTAAAACTTGAGGGTTTGGAAGAATATTTTAAGAAGTTGGACGCTTATGATGAAAGAATCTTAGAGCTATTCTCTGAAATAACAGAAGGAGATGAGGATGCCCACGAAGCAAAGTTTCTGGCAATTGAAGAATATAGAGAAGCATATAGGACCGCGCGAATCAAAGGAAAAACGTATTTCGATAGAAAAATTAATGCGAATGGTAGCTCTACAGTAAGTGTAGTAAGTAGTGAAAATGGTAGAGATATCGATGGGAGAAAGCATTCGGCTATCGAAAATACAAAAGCTTCATACTAAGTATCCTAAAATTGCTATCAAAAAATTTGATGGTGATTTGAAAAAGTGGTTAGGTTTCGGGGCACAGTTCAAAAATATAGATGAAGACCCCCAGTTGCCTATATCGGAAAAATTCCAGTATTTGGTGCAAGCTATTACCAAGGGGTCCAAAGCGTACAGCGTTGTGTCGAGTTACCCCCAAGCTGACGATAATTATGCTAAGGTGATCAATGCACTGAAGAAGAGGTTTGGTAAAGAAGAGATTTTGGTCGAAGTTTATGTACGTGAGTTATTGAAGCTAGTTATTAGTAATAATCAAGACTCAAAAAACAAGCGTTTGAGTGTCATGTTCGATACGTTAGAATCTCATTTGCGGTCACTGGTAACGCTAGGAGTTGCCAGATAAAAGTATGCGGCTATGTTGTTTTCCCTAGTAGAGTCTAACTTACCTGATAAAACACTACAAGCTTGGCAGAGAAGTTATCTAGCTAAAGAGATAAGAACAGAAAAGTTGGCCAACCATATGACATTTTAGAAAGCGAAGTTGAAGGAGAAGAAAGAATTAAGTTAGCTCGGGAAGGTTTTGGTTTGCGAAGTCAATCGAAGCGTGATAATGAGCATCACGAAGTGAATGAGAATCAACTCTACACAGCCGCCGGACTTCATCACACGAGCACGGCTAGGAAGAAGGAAAATACACACGATAAGTTGAAAGAAGTAGCTGTTTGTGTATTTTGCGACGGCTCTCATGATACTGACAGGTGTACTGAGGCACATAGTTTAACATTTGAAGATAAGCGAAAAAGGGTATTGGAAAAAAAGCGCTGTTTCTGTTGTCTGAATAGGGGACATGGAGCAAAATTTTGTAGGAAGCGAATAACTTGCACGATCTGTTCTAGAAAACACTATGCAATTTTGTGTCCTTCTGTTCCTATAAGTTTGAAACAAAGCGATAAACTAGATGAGAATACGGTATCAATAGCGACTATGTCTACTCACAACCAAAGCCCCGTGCTACTACAAACATTGATGGTTGTTATTAAGGGTAGCAAGGGAAGTTTTCAAGCGCGAATCCTCCTCGATAGTGGGGCACAGAGGAGCTACATAAAAGAAAGTGTTGCTAAAACGGTAGGCGCATGGTTTGTGGGAGCGGAGTGGTTAGAGCAAACAGTTTTTGGAGGATTAGTTGCTCCTGCAAAATCAATTAATAAATATGGATTTACCTAACAAGCCATAAATAGAACAATCAACCGAAATATCGAAGCATTGGGTCAGAAAAGATCTGTGATTGTATTCCCAAGTTAAATGGTAGACCATGGCTTCGCGAATTATCCGAGAAAAATATCTGGATTCACGATATGACAAGTGACAGTTCCGAAATAGATGTCATTATAGGCTGTGATTATTATGGAAGTTTTTTGACGGAAAAAACCGTAAAACTGGAAGGTGGTCTTACAGCGATGGAGACGGTTTCTAGATACACAGTGTTTGGTGAAATCATAGGGTTTCGTGTCGAAAAAAGTTTAGCGATGGCCGTCTCATGTTTGGCGTTAAGCAATATTGATGTCTCAGAGTTGTGGAGACTAGATGTTATAGATATAGTAGATCCAATTGAGGTGCTAGCTAGAGAACAAAGAGAACGCATATGTTACAAGCAGTTTTTAAACACTGTCAAGAAAGATGATGTAAGGCGGTACGTGGTAAGTTTACCCTGGATGCAAGAAAAGGGTTTTCTCCCCGACAATTTTGCAGCCGCTGAAAGGCGTTTATTAAAGTTAACTTAGCGGCTGAAGTTGTCTTGGCAGATCAAGCTATATCACAGTATGTTTGTAGAATGCGAGTGCAATGATTTAATCGAAAAGGTACACGAAAAGGGCGTTAAGGGACATTACTTGCCACACAGACCCGTATTTAAAGCCGAAAGTATGACTACACCAGTCAGACCAGTGTTTGATGCATCTTGTAAGATAGGTGGACGTTCCTCTTTAAACGATTGCTTAGAAAAAAGGCCTAATTTTTTGCAAATTATTCCGTCTTTAATATTAAAATTTCGAAAAAGGCGTATTGGCCTTGTTGCTGATATACAGAGAGCGTTTATGATGATTAAGGTTAGTCTGGAAGATAGGGATTATTTACGTTTCTTGTGGTAGAAATCGGAAGGTGAAGAAGAGTTGCAGGTGTACCGACATAAAAGAGTAGTGTTCGGAGTGAACTGCAGCCCCTTTTTACTAAACTCAGTAATAGCGTATCATATGACAACGCTGCATCGCCAAATCAGAAATGGGCACAGGTTCTAAAAGATAGTTTCTGCGTTGACAATTGTATTCTTTCGGTCGATTTGGTTGAAAAATTGGAGGAAAGTAAGGTAGTAGCGACACAATTGTTGGCCGCCACTATCGTCGTAGAAGACAGAAAGAGGATTCGCTACGCCGTGGGTAATTTCCTCGACGCGGCAAATCAACTTATAGGTATGGTTAGGGCGCTGCGGCTTGTGGCTAGTGATTCTGAGAGAGCTGATGTTGTCGGGGGAAGTCCAGCGGTGGTTGCTTCTGTTTCAGGGCAGCAGTGTTCCAGGAGCCAGGAGGTGCCGATGCCGCGGAAGGCGTCGTATGCTGCAGCTGCTGCAGGTGCGACGCCCACTTTTGCAGTTAGGGTCGACGCCAGACCAGGGGAGAAAGATGACGTCATGTCGACCCTGAAGGAGAAGGTCGATCCCGCTCGTGATGGTTTTGTAGTGGTCGGAGCTCGTAGGACCCGCAGGGGCGGTGTAGTAGTAGAATGTGCAGGACGAAAAGATGCGAAGAAATTGCAGTCGAAGGTTGTCGGTCACTGCAAAGAGCTCGTGGCGAAGACCATCGAGAAGAAGCGTCCACGGGTCGTTCTTCCGGGGGTCGAAGCGGGGATGAAGGCAGAAAAACTGGTGCGGTTGATCGCGAGCCAGAATCCCCGCTTCGGCGATTTGAAGATCGAAGACCAGCTGAGGGAGAAATTGGCGGCTCCGTGGTGTAGTGGTATGTGTGTGACTACTACGCCCTAGGTCCCGGGTTCGAATCCCGACACGGTCCGCTTGAAAAATGTTAGGCGAGCATTTTTCGCAAAAATACACCCTCGTTCGGATGAGAGGTAAAATGGAGGTCCCGTGTGTGAGTGTTGTCACGCACGTTAAAGATCCCTACCTTGCTTGGAATAGCAAGGATTCGGCAAAATTCCAAATTTTCCAGGTAAAAAAAACTCGCTTCCTGGCCAATGTAGTACCTTCGGGTGGAGCATTGGAAATCACATGTAATGAGGGAGAAATTTAGGTTTGGCGGAAAGGGCCCTAGGGATCTCTTCGTCAACGTAGTCTTCGAAGTGACCCCCACACTTCGGAGACGCACATTAGCTGACGCTATAAACCTCAGGTGGCGAAGAATCTGGGCCCGGGACCGCTTCTCGATGACCCAGTGCTACAGGTGCTACGAGTACGGCCATAGGTCGATGGAGTGCATGGAGAAGGTACAGTGGTGCGGTAACTGTGCCGAAGTCGGACACGAGTTCAAGAATTGCCGGAGGGCAATCCCCTGCTGTGTGGTTTGCGCTAGGGCAAACGACAGAACTGGCGGTGGTGCGAAGCTCGATACGCGCCATGACGCCAAGTCGAGTAGATGCCCCACGATGCTGAGATTGAAGAACGCAATCACACGGAACATCGATTATGGACCGTGAAGAAAAAGAAAGATTTAAAAGAAGCAAGAAGATAAAATTCGCGCAGTTAAATCTCGGGAAAGGAAAAGGGGCTACAAATAACTTCGTAAAGTTATTCAGCGAAAATAATATCGACATCGGGCTTATACAGGAACCGCACCTGTATAGCTATAAAATAACAGGTTTTGGGATGGGGGTTACCGTATTAAACACGGATTGCAAACGACCGCGTGGCGGAATAATAATTAATAATGGAACGTGCGTCGGAATAGTTCTAAATAATTTATCCAACGAATTTTTAACGACGGTCGAAATCAAATCAGGGCTAAATACATTAAACGTGATCAGCGCGTATCTTCCGCCGGTCGATTCCCGGCGGGAAAATCCTCAAACTGAGGACTTAGTAAACCAAGTCGAAGACATTTTGCGCAAAATCGGTAGGAATAAAAATTTAATCATCGGGGGAGATTTTAATGCTAAATCGCCACTATGGGGTAGCCCTATCGAAGACCATAAGGGCTCGCAGGTTGTTGATCTTTTAACCGAGTGGGATCTTAGTGTGATAAACACTAATGATTCACATACGTTCGAGGGGCATAGAGGCAGCAGTTTTATAGATATTACTGCAGCCTCGCACGAGATGCTAGGAATCATTTGTAATTGGAAATTAAGGTCGGACGAGGAAACGCTCTCTGACCATAAATTAATAACATAGGACGTTGAAACCAAAACAAGCGCAAACGAGCAGCTAACTATATTTCCGCGGTTCTGTAATAAAAAAGCAAATTGGGAGCGGTTTAAAGAAAAATTTGGCGAAAGTATCCCTGCGCTCGAAAATGAGCTATTTAACTGCCGAGAGGCAGACGAAATAGAAACACTCGCGAAAAAATTAAACGACGCGGTGGTAGACGCGTCGTCGTACTCCATGCCGCAAAAGAAAGCATTTAAAGATAGCGTACCCTGGTGGACACGGGAATTAACCGCTAAGCCGGCAGAAACGCGTAACCTAAGGCGCCGCTATCAACGCGCCTCGGGAGATATAAGAGAACAACGGAGAATAGAATATAATCAAAGTTACCGCGAATATAAATAATTAATAGAAGAAACCCAAACGAATAAATTTAAAGAATTTTGCACGCAAAACTCAGAGAAAGAACCATGGGGATCCGCATACCGCGTAATTAGAAGAAAACAACAAAAAATCGCACTCGGTAATATAAAGAAAACAAATGGCGAATACACGGACGGTTTTAAAACCACGGCGGAATATTTATTAGAAAAATTCTCCCCTTCGAATAAACCCGAGGAGGATGAAGAGTCGCACAATTTAGTTCGTCGGGAAGCTGCAGAGACGCCAGGAACAGGTGCCGATAAGGCAATCCTAGTTCATGAGGTTGTCAGGGCTCTTAGGAGGATGAACCCTAAGAAGGCGCCGGGGCATGACGGAATCGCCTCAGACGCAGCTCTGGAGGCGTGCCTGTTAGCCACGTGTGTCTTTGCCGGGTTGTTTAATCTTTGTTTAGAGAGGGTCGTATTTCCGCGTTGCTGGAAAATTCAAAACGTAAAATTTATCCCGAAACCCAAAAAGGCGGATGCGTCAGACCCGGGCAGCTATCGTCCAATTAGCTTGCTACCGGTGCTGGGGAAAGCTTTAGATCGCGTTATGACTACGCGAGATGAGCACTTAGTGCGAGACAGCGGTGGTTTTAACAAACGACAGTTCGGTTTTATGGAGGGAAAGTCGACTATCGACGCATTAGAGTTCGTTGTTGGTGAAATTAAGCAGGCGAGAGATGCTAAAGAGTACTGTGTCGTTGTTGCTTTGGACATTTCAGGAGCATTTGATGCTGCCTGGTGGCCATTAATCGTTAGCAAGTTAGATCGTAGGGGTTGTTCGCAGAACTTGATGTCTTTAGTCAAGAGTTATTTCTCGGGACGATTGACACAGGTTGAAATACCGGGTGAAGTTTTGTCGCGCGAGGTGGAAAGGGGATGCCCGCAGGGGTTATGATCTGGTCCCACATTTTAGAAATTGTTATACGAAAGCATCTTTAGGGTCAAATTACCTACAGGATGTTCAATTGTCGGGTTTGCGGACGATACGCTTTTAATTATCAGATCGCGATTATTAATGGATATGCGTACAAAACCAAACGAGGATCTGAATAAATTGCACGAATGGTCACAGAACGTAAAACTAAAATTTAACACGTCGAAGTCGGAAGCGCTTTATTTCGGTACACAATCAGGACAGCGACCTCCTAGGATGGAGCTAGGAGGGGAGAAAATACCGTTCAAGGAAGCTATTACATACCTCGGGGTAAAAATTGACGATAAGTTAAATTGGAAAGCTCACGTGCAGTACGTCAAAAGCAAAGGAAGCGAAATATCAAATAAAATGATGGCGGCGGCAAAAATAAACTGGGGTTTCAGGGGCGAATCGCTGAGGACGGTCTATGCCGGAGCAATTGAGCCGGCAATGCTGTACGCCGTATCCGTATGGGCGGAAGGTTGTAAAGTCCGGGAGATGCGTCAATTAACGAGCGTGCAACGTATAACCGCGGTAAAGGCGGCGAGGGCATACAGGACCACCTCCACGGAGGCGGTCCTGGTGATCAGTAGGACTCTCCCTATCGAATATGTCGTTAGGGAGATTAGAGATAGGAGACTTATAGATATAGGGAAAGGGCGTGAAATTATCGAAGATATTAATCTTGGTAGTAGGGACGTTGCAAGAAAGATCGTGGTATCAGAGTTGGGGCACCCGGCCGATATTAGAGGAATCGAGTTTGTCGAAGGTGATCGGGACGCGACGGGTATCAGAATTTATACGGACGGGTCACGTATGGTTGACGGGCAAGCAGGCGCGGCGTTTGTCGTGTTTAAGCAGGAAAGGGAGGTGTTTCGGTTTCAAACCAAACTCGCGAACTGGAGCACTATCTTCCAGTGCGAATTGGTAGCCATACGAGAGGCTATCGATTACGTAATAAATCACACGGGCAGAGACGATTATTATATAATCAGCAACAGTAAATCGGCGCTGACGGCATTAACTAACATGAACACCTCGACAGACCTCCAGGCGGACGTCTGGAAAATAGCGCATACAAAGCTCGAGTTTCGACGTTTAAAGTTCTGTTGGGTTAGGTCGCACGATGGTAACGTAGGAAATGATAGAGCTGACGAATTAGCTAAAGAGGCCGCGACGGGCGACTTTCGGATATCACATTCGTCGATACCGAGGTCTTTAATCAAAAGAAAACTGCGCGAAAAATCAATTCGACAATGGGAAGAGAGGTGGAACAACGCTGCCACGGGCAGGTTGACCCACAAATTCATACCGAGCATAGAAGCCAGAGGTAAGATCGAGGTTAAGCTCGATCACAAAATGGTGCAGTTGATAACAGGGCACGGCGCCCTGAAGGCGTATTTACAAAGGTTCGGTTTAACCAACAGCGACCGCTGCGAGGGAGTGGAGAGCGCAGAGCACGTGCTCTTCGACTGCCCGCTTGAGGCGGGAAATCAAGGGTTGGCTGATAGCAAATTGGCTATCCTAGGTCTGGCATGGCCAAAGAGCCTAGAGGAAGTCGGGGAAGTGGTTAACCAGAAGGCGTTCTGGACAGCCTTAAAAGAATTTGCGGGAAGGGTCGCGAGATTAGACAATCAATGACAACCGCGTGTAAAATTCGGTGGGGTTGGTGGGAGGATTGGAAAATTTTAGATTGACTTGGCGTGAGTAAGGATACGAGCATAGATATAACCAAAACCTGATATTAAAAAATTAAAAAAAAAGAAAAAAAACATGATGATTATACCCAAATGTCCAATGTGCACGAGAAACCCCCACACCATTAATACAATCACTGCCTTTCTTCATAATTATGTGCGGAAAATCGGGAAATCGGGAATAAATAATAACAAATAAACAATAACAAATAAATCAGAAATCCTCATTAAATTAAATCAATAAAATAAACAAAGATAATAAAATAGATTGAAACCGCGCATCCCCCCAGGACTTTAAAGTGAAGTGATAGTGATAGTGATTGTGATCCCCCCAGAACATTTAGTGCATACCCACCAGGACTTTAGCAGTGCACCCCATCTTCCCCTTAAAAGTAAGTTACAGTTAGATGTAGGCAGACGACCAGATTTTCGGATGCTGGAGAATTTTATTATCGAGGTAAGACTTAAATTGTGGCGGCTGTACTCGCACAAGCATTGATTTACATTAATTAGTAGTTTTGAAATAATTTAACAAGCACGTTTTGTGCGTAATGGCGCTAGCCGACATAATGCTTGTGCAAGTGCACCTGATAAATAGGGTGATGCTTTTGCTATTTTGTGCACTGCTATATGCTTATCGCTTATTAGACATTTATTTATATATTTATATAATTATATTTATTTATATTTTATATTTACACTTTATATCTATTAGCATGTATTGCAGTATTTTGTGGCATATTTGTTTTGTTTGACGTTCTGTCGCCATTTTGGTTGCAGTATATATTTGGGAAGGAAGAGTAAAATTGTGAAGATTGTAATTATAATATAAATCAGTTAGGGAATGATATGGAAAGCTAGGGATGGATTTAAATTAGTTAGCTAGATTTGGATAGTTTTAAGACGACCCTTCAGGTCGCACTGGTAAGCAGAGCCGGCGTCTGCTATCCGGTATTACGGATCCCTCCCCCTCTCATTTTTGGTTGTGTCTAATTGATCGGGTACACTCCAAAGTCAGCGCTAGGGATACCATTATTTAAACCCTGTTTTTAGTTTTTGTTTCAGTTTGTCAGATTTTTAGGTTTATTAGATTGTTAGAGTTTGTTAGGTTTATTAGATTTTTAGGTTTGTTAGATTTTTATTTAGTTTTTTGTTTAGGGTGGATTAACTATGAAGTTAGAATGAATTAGAAGCACGTTATTTTTGCGTTTAAACCCAATGTAGTACCTCCGGGTGGAGCATTGGGGACGTGGCCGCAAGTATAGCGGCCCTTATTCAAATTATAATGTTGCTAATTTAGGCGTCGCCGTGGATCAATGTAGTAAGCGTAAGACTACGAATCCCAAGGTCCTGGATTTGAATCCCGACACGGCCGACTGCTTGAAAAATGGCAGGTGAGCATTTTTCACAAAAATTACGCCCTCGTTCGGATGTGAGGTTAAATGGAAGTCCCGTGTGTGAGGGTTGTCACGCACGTTAAAGATCCCTACCTTGCCTGAAACAACAAGGGTTCGGCAAAATTCTAAATTTCCAGGCAACAAAAAATTCGCTTCCTGGCCAATGTAGTACCTTCGGGTGGAGCATTGGAAATGTAAATGTAATGTTGCTAATTTAAAATGTGTGTACTGGAGCGACTCGACTACTGTTTTGGCATAGATAAAACGAAATCAGGATTGGTCGGTATTTGTACAAAACAGAGTCAAAGAAATTTTAAAATATAGTCTCGCTACGGAGTGGAACTATGTCCCGAGCGGAGACAACCCAGCAGATCTCCCATTTCGTGGTTGTACTCCGGAAAAATTGTTAGAGTCTCGTTGGTGGGAGGGACCGAAGTGGCTAGCGAACTCGACTCGGTTTTTTGAAGCAGCCGATGTCGACGAGTCACAAGTCGGTACGGAGCTAAAAAAAACACCAGTCGTGTTGGTTGTCTCGGAAAAGGTCAGGTGTTGGTCAGAAGACCTGTGCAAACAAGTCATAGACTACTCTAAGATTTTAAAAATGGTATCGTGGGCCAAGCGTTTTGGGTGTAACGCCCGGGGTGGGAGAGTTACATGCCCCTTAACCGTCCGGGAGATCAATGAAGCGGAATCTTCGGTAATTAATTTGATTCAGAAAGAAAGTGCTTTGAATGAAGGGAACAGTAAAATACGAACGATTATTGATGACAAGGGAATTATACGGGTTTTGACCAAAATTGTTCGTAGGGGCGATTGTTATGATTTTAGGTACCCAATATTACTACCTGCTAAACATATTCTGGTTGATGCATTAATTAGGGAATGTCATGAAAATAACTGTCATGCCGGGACCCAAATAATGATGAATAAGCTTAGGGAACGGTTTTGGATCTTAAAGAGTAGGAGGGCCATCAAAACAATTTGCGATAAATGTGTTAGATGCAGAAGGTACGAAAGCAAGAGTTTTCCTATTGAAGCGGCTCTGCTATCCAAAGATAGGGTAGGAAAAGCCTCGGTGTTTCAGATGGTGGGAATTGATTTGGGCGGACCACTCTATTTGAAAGATAGTAGTCAATGTTGGTTTGTAATTTTCACATGTGCGATGTACCGAGCGATACACGTCGAATTGGTGATTAGTTTGAGCACTGAAGGTTTTTTGTGGGCATTACGACGCTTTATAGCTTGTAGAGGACGGCTCACTGTAATTTATAGCAATAACGAAACAAATTTTAAGGGGACGGAGAATGAGTTTCGTGCTCTTGATTGGGATCATATTGCGTCGATACACGCCACTCAACGCATACAATGGAAATTCATACCTCCCACTGCTGCATGGTGGAGAGGATGGTGGGAGCGCCTGATTCGGACGATAAAGGAACTGTTAGTCCGCGTATTGGAGAGATCCCTACTGCGTTATGATGAGTTATACACTATCATTTGCGATGTAGAATCCACCATTAATGATCGACCACTCACTTATGTGTCTGAAGACGTCGAGGATCTGAAACCTTTATCACCCTCGATGTTCTTGCGCGATAATTCTACCGGAGACGTGACGGATCTAGATAATATAGATTCGACAAATTTTAATAGAAGGCATAAATATCAAGTTCGACGTATGGCGAGCCTTCGTAGTAGATTTCGGAAGGAGTACTTGAGTTTGTTGGTACAAAGAGCAAGTGAAAGGTGGATGTATAGTCCTAAGATTGGGGATATTGTTATCGCGGGTAATGATACTAAAACGGGTAGATGGCCGCTTACGCGTGTAATAGAAATGTATCCAGGGTCAGATGAGGTGACTCGAGTGGTTAGATTGTGCACTGCTTCTGGGGAGCTGGTCAGACCAGCGCAACGGTGTTTTCTGTTGGAGTGTGCTGAACCTTCAACTCAACTCTGTTTAAGGCCAAGGGTGGAAATGGCGCCAACCATGAGACGGGCACGCGCGTCTGAAAGGGAAGTGGAGCAAGCCAAGGTTGCTTCAAACATAAAAACCCCTACTGGACGGGAAGTGAAGACGCCGACCTGGTTAGATTTGTAGATTTAATTTTATTGTTCAGACGTTGTTAGTTCTAAAATTAAAGGTGGGAGAATGTTACAACACCTTTTAGTGCAATTAGATAGTAGGAGAGAAAACAAAAGGGAAAACAGTTGGTTTTCTTTCGTGATTGATTAGAGCTGTCAGAAAGTTGTTTTGTAATTGTAAAAAACCTTTTGTACGATTTTATTTTGACAGTAGATTAATAAAAATGGAAGTTACTCTGAGTACTGTTTGTAGTTTAGGTATTGTGGTACTCGCAAGGTTAGAACAGGATTGACCACGGTTAGTAGTTATGTCCTAACAGTTATATTTTATACGAATGTATAATAATTCTAAATTTTTAATTAGATATTTTTTAATAAAAGTAAACGAGTGCACGTCACAGGATTTCCCAAAACATTTAAGTCTTATTGTTTAAATGCCTCAAGGCACAATGTTAAAGATAAACAATTGAAATTAATATTTATATAACTAGTTGTTAGCTTTAAATCGTGTATTTTATTCATTATTATAATAATGTTTACACAACTGATATTTGTTTAAGTAAAATTTTAATTGACAACTAGCAATTATAGTAATGGAAATAATGAACTTAAATAAATATTTATTATTTAGAGGTTTTTATTCCAAACTCCTAGTTTCTTTTGTATCTCGATTAGCATGAGCAAGATTACTACTTTAAATTATATAGATACTGAAATAACTAACAAATTATAGTCACATTTGGATTGAATCAGACCAATCGCTTTTTGGCAAATGAGAACTTTTAAATTGTGAAGTAAACATCAGCATCGCAATTGAAGCGGTAATACTTACAAAATTATTATTGATTGTAGAGCATTTCTTGGGCTCTTTTTACTACACTTGGTTAAATATTAAACCTAAAGTTTGAATACTGTTTTTTTAACCAGGCCATGGTATATGAAATACGGTTTCAAAACTTATAATTGATTTAATCAAAAGTAGTGCAAATTGCTCTATTATAAAATATTTAAATGTTCCATATTTGTGCCATATTTAAAATATCCTGATTAAGGATTTAGTTCTGGCACACACGCTGCACGCGCTGTAATAAGTTTTCTATACTTTCAAGAAGTGTCAATTCTATAAGTTTCCTTACTCTATGACTATTATACTGCACTAACCTTAAAAAACACACTACTGTATGAATATACACAATATTTGCTTGTCAGTATATCTTAACCTATATTCAAAACGTTATGGTGTAATTAATTGAAGGAAATAAAATAATTATGAATACAATCGGCTGTTACACCAAATTAATTAGTTAATATGGACGGTTTGCATAATTTTGAAAACGATAGAATATCATTTTGGAAAAAGAATAGTAAAACCGTACCTGGAAGGTAAATAAACATTACATGTTACTTTTAATTGTGAAGATTTTTTAGGCCAAGCCCTAGAAAGGAATTGTTTTCTGGACCCACTAGAAGTAAGTCGACAGCTCCTACATCTTTCCAGGATTTTCAGGCTTCTGTAAGCGATGCTTGGGAACTGGAGGATGACGAATTTTATTCTGTTTCTGGTGATAAAAGTATGTTTGCCAGAAATTCTATCGTAATAAGTATATTTATTACAGGTGCTCGAATATCAAAGAAGGTATCGGAATCTGCTGCACTGAATGTATTAAATACTCACAGAACATTATCAATAGAAAAGGGCGAAGCGCCTATAAACAAGTCAACTGATGTCATTAGAAGCAGCAGAATTCCAGGTCGACCACAACTTCTTAAAAGTAATTATAGAAATTTTGATGAAGATTGTGAATCAAAATTGGAACGATTTGAAACTTTATTGTCATCAAGCACTCCTACGATGGCTGAATTGTGCCAACTGAGTTGGTCTGGCGTCCCTTTAAAAGTACGTCCAATT
The DNA here is from genome assembly GCA_036346225.1 of Platerodrilus igneus. Taxonomy (NCBI): domain Eukaryota; kingdom Metazoa; phylum Arthropoda; class Insecta; order Coleoptera; family Lycidae; genus Platerodrilus; species Platerodrilus igneus. The sequence continues at coordinate 320,331 of JARFIW010001495.1, read as the reverse complement.
ACATGGAGGCTTTTATCAGGTTATCTTCCAATTAATCAAGAGAGACGCGAGGCTATGTTACAAAGAAAGAGGCAAGACTATTGGAGTTTAGTTAAGCAGTATTATGAGACTGACGAGCGTGATGAAGCCTATGAAGATACTTATCATCAAATTCATATCGATGTGCCAAGAATGAATCCTAGCATACCATTATTTCAACAAAATACGGTCCAGAAAATGTTTGAACGGATTTTATTTATATGGGCTATAAGACATCCTGCTTCAGGATATGTACAAGGAATTAATGACTTAGTTACACCTTTTTATGTTGTATTCTTACAAGAAATAATGACCAACAACCAAACTTTTGAATTGTGTTTAATAGATCAGTTATCTCAAGAGATGCGAGACATTATCGAAGCCGATTCCTTTTGGTGCTTATCAAAATTTTTGGATGGTATTCAGGATAATTATGTTTTTGCTCAGCTAGGTATTCAACGGAAAGTTAATAAATTAAAAGAATTAATACAGAGAGTTGATAATACATTGCATCGTCATCTTACTCAACACAACATCGATTATCTACAATTTTCATTTCGTTGGCTTAATAATTTATTAACTCGAGAACTACCATTACGTTGCACAATTAGATTGTGGGATACATATTTAGCAGAGAGTGACTCTCTTGCTTCATTTCAATTATACGTCTGTGCAGCATTTTTGCTTTACTGGCGTGATCAATTATTACGCCAAACAGATTTTCAAGGACTGATGCTATTGTTACAGAACCTACCAACACAACACTGGACAGGTTCCCATATTGGATTATTAGTTGCAGAAGCATACAGACTTAAAGTTATGTTTGCCGATGCTCCTAACCATTTGCAAAATAACCAGGGTAAGAGTTGATTTATTTATTTCTATGACTGTTGTATGTCTTATTAATGTTTCCATTGGTTTGTAAATTTATGTATTCCAATATTCTATATATTACATTACACAAAAGTATAATGTAATACGTAATTGTACTGTTCAAAATAAAAGGTTAATAAAATTCTATACTAGGGAATAGTATTTATATAAAATTGCTTTAATTCATTTAGTAATTTTTCTTTTCATATTGATCTAGCATAGTAGTTTATGTTTAATTTGTAGATTCCAATTCAGTATAGATAGAGGAAGTGTTGAGGATAGGACACTTATAAATATCTAAATATATCTATGTAGAGTTGCAGGCAAAATATGAATTTGGTTTAAAACGGCACAAAAAATTTCTTTTGTATTTAGTCTGTTTTTATCCAAAATAGGCGAATTTTAGTAATAGTTGAAATATTTGAATTCATCAATACTGTCAAACACTGAGATGCCAATTGTATTTTTAGTTTATATCTAATATATGAAGATTTAATTATATATACACTATATTGAAATACTGGCTGGTAGTGAACCTGTTATTTTAGATTGGTAATTATTCTCACGGAAAATATAATACTTGGAAATTTCTTAATGTATGTAAAATAACAATTAATGTTGATAGTGGCATGCCATGTAAATTGGTTTTCTAAATTAAAACTGAACAGCTGCTGTTAAAACATATTATTCTGAATGATGTATAATTTCTGGTAGTTCTGTTTATAGTTTAAATGTGTAATACAGAGAACTAGCGCCACAATTAATGTTTTGGCATATATATTTTATTTTAAGGTTTATGCAAAGATGGATTTAGCTTTTGTGTTATGGTCAGTTTAGGGTTCTAGTAATGAGAATAGTGTTGTAGTTTTTAGTTTCCGTAAAAAAATATTTGACAATTGCAAATTTATTATCAACTGTAGCGTACTGTGAACTTGTTGCATTGTTTTGGCTGGCATTAAATTATTATTGCATCAAGTAACAAAATTACAATGTGTGTAATTTTATAACGGCCGATTTGAGTGCAGATATATGTGATGCCATTCAAGCAATCTAAAATTCGATTTACGACAAATTTCACGTGTTAAGTTGGTTGAAAATTCAATGTTGCCGATTCTTTTAATAAATTAATATTCAATTGAAATAGAAATGTTCAAATCGATGTTTCATTTTTTATTGTACAGTAACCGAATAATATACTAAAATATGTGCACATTATTAGCGATCTTAGATCAACAAACTATATGCCTGTAGTTTTGTACAAAAAGCATCTCTATTAATTAAAATCCATAAAAAAAGTTGGCAAAACATGAAACATAGAAAAAATTATTGATTGATTTATTATGTGCTTATCCCAATTCTAGTACAAATAGGTTATGTTGTTTTGCTTTATCTGGTGCCTTTTTTGTTAGTTTTTGTTGTATTTTTTTACTTAACATCTCATTTGAATTTTTTACGAGTTGTGAATTTGCCGCGAAAAATATATAGAATTTTTGTATGAATATGAATGCTGATCTCTATAATTATAATATTTAATGTTCGACAATTAAAGTATGAAGCAATTGTGCCATTTTAAAGTCTGATGTAGCAAATGTAGATGTTATTCCCCATGAATAATATGTGTTAAGCTATAAACTTTGTTGAAATTTTATTGTTATGTCCATGCTTGTTCCAATGTTTATTTTTTAAAAACACATTGCCATTAAAAGTTGCAGACCCTATAAATATAACTAAATAAGTAAGCACAATTAACATAATTATTAAGAATAAATCCAGCATGATAAATAAAGTGCTTGGGCGATTCTTAACCTCTTCAGATGATAACTTCGAACACTTCTTTAAACGAATGTTGTAGGTTTTAGGTTTCAAAATAAAATTTGTTTGAAACATTTTATGGTTAGATTTTTTTAGGTAGTACTTGAAGTACAATTGTTTCAAAGTGTAGTATCACACCATAACAGATGGGGACAACAAATGGAGAGTGAATCACAATAAAAACAAAAACTCAACCGATAAAACTTAATAATGGCGACCCAACAAGTCGCTAATGTATTTGCACGAACTTGCAATCTAACCATAATAAGAAGACGGCAATTAAGTAATTGAGTATATAGCTAATTCCGACCCAATAATTGGAGATAAAATTTGCATAAAAATTAAATACTTACTTAACTATAAATTATAGCAACTACATGAGTAGGGAATTCTAACTGTAATGAAAATTAAAAATAAACGATATTTAGTGACAACATATAGAGCTTGATTAAACTATAAAACTAATTAGTGCAGTAATAAATTAATAAGTAATTTTGGGTAGAATAAAACCAGAAAAATTGGCTGTGTTTGATAATTTGAAATTTTGTTTAACATGGTAATTAAAAAGAAATATTTGAGATCCTGTTTGATTTTTCAATGCTCCACCTGAAGGTACTATATTGACCAGGAAAATTTGAATTATGCGGAATCCTTGCTGATCCAAGCAAGGTAGGGATTTTTAACATGCGTGAGAATACACACACGGGACTAACATTTTATCTCTCTTTTGAATGAGGGCATATTTTTGAGAAAAATATTCACCTAATATTTTTCAAGCGGTGCGTGTCAGTAATCGAATCTAGAACCATGGGATCAGTAGTCGTACATGAACTTGTCTAACCCATGGAGCCGTCTAGTATTTGAGATCACAAGTGGTTTACTTTCACTCAGGCGATAGTAGTCTATTTGATGAAGAAAAAGGATATCCATATGTTAGCACTCAGAAGAAAATAGAGCATGACAGTAATCCTGAACATGAAAATAAAAGGACTGTAGATGGAGATAGAAAATTGGAATACGAATTAGATATGATTGCATTTTTAAATAACATAAGGCAATGATGTTAAGATTTTAAGCCAAAATTTAGGTGATCGTATTGAGAAATTAAATCAATAATTAGATAATAGTCATGCTATACTAATTCAAAAGTTATATGACAGTAATGAGGGTTCTAAATGAAATAACGAAAAACAAAGACAAAATAATGAAAGAATAAATAAAAAAATTTGATCAGAAAATAGTAAGAAATTAAACCAAAAATTATATTATACAAATAAGGAGATTTGTAAATGCCCCTAAAAATACTAAAAGTAAAGAGATTTTGTGTGAAAAATATATTTCAGGTAGAAGGTGGATGGATAATGTAACGAAAACTTTATTTGTACAGACAATAGTTTTTTATTATCAACTGACTACACAAACCTTTTCAACAACTCGTAGCTACAGTGAAATTTTGTAACAGTTCTCACAGGAATTTATTTCCAGCTGATCGCGTACAGTACAAATACTAACTTCTTAATACAATGATGCTATCTTCTTAATTAACCTATATTGATGCACCATAATTAATTTATATTAATCAGTATAATAAATTTATATCGATTACTACAATAATTTATATCAAATAGAGTAGTTTATATTAAACAGTATGTACCACTAATGTATCTCATATCACAACACTCAAAGTTTTAATTAGAACTCATATCGTAACCAAAACTTTAATTAGAACTGAACTCCAATATTTTAGCAGCAATTTATATATATATATATATATATATATATATATATATATATCAATTGTTCTAATTAATTTGAGAACATACCAGTGTATGCAAATAACATCTTGATAATACCTGGTGCAAGTTTAATAAAGCTTTTAAATGCAAACTTTTGTACATGTCAATCAAGTCCGTCATCTGCAGTGGCCTATCAATCATCTTTTATGTACAAAAGCCTTGCTTACATTCCAATGTAATTATTCTGGTCAGAGTTAGGCTGCGCGATGCCACACTGCCCCTCTTAAAACTGTTCTGTCCTAGAACACTGTGATCTGAACGTTGGAAGTCCTTGTGCTGATAGGAACAGTTGAAACCATTTCTGCAGGTCGCATGTTGAAGGAGGTATCAATTACCACTATTCATTGTAGGCACCGTACCTTTTGAAGTGTAACCGATCTTAGATACAGTCAACTTCTTGGCCCCAAATTTGATCATCTGACTTTTGAGGTTGACTAACGTCTTGGTAATTTGGTTTACCAGAAGGCGGTTACTTAGCCAGCAGGTAGTAGATGCTACAATGTTGGTCCTGCTGCTATGCAATGTGCTTGGAAGAATTTCGATGGCACATGGAATAGATTATCTTGAATCTCTTTTATGACCCAAAATCTCGCTTTGCCTGTGCCGCTATACAGAGACATGAACCAATCATAGCTCTGTCCAGACTTTTGTTCATACTTATGAGCATAACTATTTGTTTGTTTTACTGCTTGCTATTCTTTCACATTAACAGCATTATCACTATCATTGGCTGCTAACCTGTTAACATGCACCACTATTGTTCTTCCTTTTGGGAGCTTACGAATTTGATGTACAACATTGATCTTTTTTACAATTTTATAATGGCCCTCCTGATGTCTTTGTGACTTTGGCAACAGTCCATATTTCCATCTGGGACCATATAGCCAGATGCAGTCGCCCTCTTGAAAAGCAGAATCCTGTCCTTGATGTCACATCTCGTGTTCATCCGATCGCTTATGATATGGATATTTTTGTTAACTTTTCCATGGATATCATTTATCTTGCACTTGAATTTCTCACATAGCTCTCACCCACAATGTCATCTCCAGGCTTACATTCAAACTCAAGATTACATGGTAGACGTATCTCGCATCCCAGCATAGCACATGCATGTGTCTGTCCAGTGCTCTAATGAACTGAAGACCGTTAGGCCAATAAAAATACATGTAAATATTGTTCCTAGTCTCTCTTATGTTGAGAGACTACCTTGGAAAAGTACTTGCTCAAGGTGCGGTTTGTGCGCACTACCGTACCATTTAATTGTGGCTGTAATGATGTTGTTCGGGTCTTTCTCATCCCCAGCAACTAGAAAACTTCTTGGAATAACGCTGACCAAAATTTCTGCCCTGAACAGCATTCACCTCTATGGGAACTCCAAAACGTCAGAACAGTTCCTTTACCAGCATGTCAGCGATGGTTGCAGCTTCTTGATTTGGTATAGCATATGCTTAGGTTCATTACATAGAAAGTTCATAGCCATCTATGATGTACTTATTTTCGGAGTTGGTCTCAGAATGGACCAGCAATATTAATTGTCACTCTTTGAAAGGGGCTTCCTATATTGTATTACCTCATTGGACTCTTCAATTTTGCACTGGTGCACACAGCTGACACTTGAGGTACCACTCTTTAACATCGTCCTTGCAGCCTACACCATAAAACCTTGCTCAGACTTTCTCCAGAATTTGCTTAATACCAAAATGCTCTCCTGAAGTCCCATTATGTTGATGTCGTAAAACCTTTAACGCCCTGCTTTTAGGCACCACCACCTGAAGCATGTTCACGGATCCATTTCCATTCCTCAAGGATAATATCACCAAGATCCCATTCTTTACTTTCAAGGAATCCCATTGTGCCCAATGTGCCTTCAGGGTACTACTCTATGGACTAACATCTAGATAAGATGGACGTCCTCCTCTGGCCTTCTGTCAGAATAACACCTAGGTCCTTGTCATTCTCGTGTTCGGTCTGCAACTGTACTGGCTGCCAATCGTTGTTGACTGTACTCTGTCCAACAAGATATTTTACTCACGTGGCATGAACGGCCGTTTTTGGGGCAGAATTGTAGCCATTTTAAGTATACATCAGAGTATATTTTAAGGTTTTATATATATTTTATTTATATTTTATATATATATATATATATATATATATATTGATATGATAACGCTGCATGCCCATGTAATTAACGTCCAGATTCCTGCTGTCCGCCACCACTCTGTGTCTCTCTCTAATATTCTAATTTTAATTATGCCACGGCTAGCTCAGTTTAACTCACACAGAGTGCACAATGTTACAATAATCAAATAAATTAACCCCTTTCCCCTAAAACGTTTCCTGTTTAGAATGATAAAACGAAGTCGATCAATATTTGTATAATGAAAAGAAAATAATATCTACACTTCACAGTTTTATTATGTGAAAAATAAACCCATGAATCAATTTATAATATTTAGATTATTTATCCCCAAAATTGTATCTCCCTTTCTTTAATTTAAAGCCACCAAAAATGATACTATTACTGGAAAATCTAGAACGTTCAAGACCTTTTCCCTTTTATGTAAATTTTTACGTATGAAATATTTTTGTTGACTTCTTACAAAATATAGAAAATATAGTCAAAGCTCAAATAAAAAAAATGAAATAATTCTTTATACTAGGTAGCCATGACCTGTAGTTTTCCTGGTGTGTCCTTTGTTTTCCCCTTTGATCTGCTGCTACGTGTTGTGGATCAACATTCCTTGATTACCTTCAATCGAGTAGCTTCTTTTAAAACAATGCTTTGCCTTGTGTTTCCTCACATGAATTTGAACCAATAATTTTCATTAATTTGTTCCCAAAATTTACTGCGTGCTTTATTTAGATTTGCTTGTTGTAACTTAGAGTTGTAGTAACTTGGACGTAACATAGACGTAAGTCAGAATTTTCTTTGTCTTGACTTAGAGGTAACTTAAAATTTTCTTTGTCTTGACTTAAAGGTAACTTAGAATTTTCTTTGTTTTGACTTAGAGGTAACTTAGAATTTTCTTTGTCTTAACTTAGAGGTAACTTAAAGCCGTTTTCCAGCAAACGGCGACACCTTTTTCATCTATTTTCACTATAATTTATTTTAAAATATTGTATAACACCACTTTTCACAAATTTTAATTATTTAATTTAAATATTAATTCGACGCGTAAATTTTTGAGTAACAGTGACGCAGCTTCTACGTGGTTCTAATTGAGACTGACTCTTATCAAACTCTGGGCGTTATATAGTCTATCCCTATCTAAAATTCATTGGTTTATCTGAACTGTCGTTCAAGGATTGCAGCCATCCACAAGTTGTTTTGGGTATTTTTGTGGATTTTACAATTTTGTTTCTGATGGAACGATTCAGTGATCACGTGGTGTTTTAAAAATTTCTAATGATTTATTTAAAGAGACAGGTTTATAAGATGTCTGATTTAAATGTGGAGGATATAAAAACAGAATAAACCAAAGTGTTTAAACATTACTAAAAACATTTTATAATAATAATAAAGAGTAAGCATTTTGAACAACTGTGGTAATGTTATTAATAACCAGTTATTACCGACATTATTTTATTCAAATGAAAAGCTATTAATTTGTATTTTTTGTTTGAACTTTGGAACCTTTACTTATATTTAACATATGCAGGTTTAAAAAAGTTTAACACATTGCTGTATTGTACATCAAATAAGAATTTTGCTATTGAATACTAATATGGCTGTAAAGAATACACAAGAACTGTACAAAACATCAAACAAGTTATAGCTACTCATCTAAAACAAAAGTTCAATGTTGTTGTCGTTCCATATACAAATACTGGGTGATTTTTTAACTTGAAACTTTCAAATATCTCGAATAATAAGCACTCAAAGAAAAAATTGCCCATAATCAAAATTTAATCAATCTGCGGTGGTTGAAATACAGTAACTGCTCAAAATGGAGACCCTTGACTTCAACGGCTCTGTGGCTTAGTTTGTTTGTGTGTGACTACTAAACCCAAGTTCCCAGGTTTGAGTCCCAACACGGATCGCTTGAAAAATATTAGGCGAGCATTTTTGACAAAAATACACTTATTCGGATGCAAGGTAAAAGTACGTGTACATGCACATGTGCACATATGTTGTCACGCATGTTTGGCAAAATTCAAAATTTCCAGGTAAAAACTCACTTTCTAGCCAAAGTAGTATCTTCAGATGAAGCACTGGTAAATCAAATGTAGGGGCATTTGATTTTAATGTACTAATTTATCCGCATATTAAATGACTGTACACAACTGAGAAGTGTCTGCTTGAATTTCGGCACAAACATTTCTGATTCTCTCAATCATATCTTTATGTGTTTGTACTTGTTTGTAAAGCTTGTCTTTGATTACCCCCACAAAAATTTGAACGAAGTAAGATATAGTGGTCTAGCTGGCTAATTTACCAAACCAGCTGTACAGATCATTGAAATTACAGTCAAGTACTTCACGAGCTACCACCGAATAGCGTGCTTAGAAACTATTATGTTGAGACCACATGTTCTGTCGCACTTCTAAGTTCAAGTGGTCAAGCAGTGTTGGTAGATCATTTTTCTAAATATCTTGGCACATTTAACATTCAAGTTGAAAGTCCAAGGATGCTGATGTACAACTTGGCGAAGCCAGTGTGGATTTTCAACACGCCAGTAATTTATGTTGAATTGATTAATCGTTTCATCGTTTGCAAAAAAGAACTCGTCTAAGAACAATACGTAACAATAAATTGGGGTTCTGTTGTATTAGTTTACGTGCCCACTGCCAAAAAGTTTCCCGATTTTGGAAATCAACGACATGAAGATCTTGATGTAAAAACACATGATACGGATGATATTTGTTATGTATGAAATTGACTTTAACTACCTAAATGAGATTTACTATACCACGGAAAGGTAACTGTAATAATTCACCGCTAGTTTGCAGTGGCAAAAAGTGAATACTATAAAAACAAATACAAAGCTTTTACGGGTATACCAACGTTAACACTTTCACCTACCTGGAGAAATGTCTGAACCTTTGATATAATGCAGTTTTGTTGAACGCCAATTCACCTGGAATTTTACAATCTCTCTAGATGATGTGTGGTCTATGAGATAATGTTAAACGGTTTTTTTATTGTCTTTCAATACACGTTGGTGGAACTTTGTGGACACCTTTTTCTCACGTTCTAACTCGAAATATACACAAATAATAACAAAACTCCAAGCTGTTCACTTAACCTATATTGAAACATGAAAATCACAGTAGAAGAACAAACATTTTAGTTTAACTCTTACTGTTTGACCAAATCTGCATGTAAAAGGGTAAATGTATTAATTATATGTATCTAACCAAACTACATGGGTATACATAGGTTTTGCTGGTTACGTCGCTTTTAATCAAGCGTAAACCAACAAAAAATCCATTTATAAAAAAGCATTGTTGAATGCATTAAAATAACAACTTAAAATATGTAGCAGGTGAAAAAAAGCAATGACTTACAACTTTATAAAGCTCAAGCGACCTTGTGGTGTAATACCAAAACTGGGATTGCCAGTAATCCTCAGAAGGTAACAGATGTTGAAGAAACCATTCACTAGCGAACCACTTTTATTAGTATCGGCAATTTGTTTATACCCGTGGTCATATTCGCGTTTGGCTATTTCCCTAGCAAACCCGAATCTATAAAATTATTTTCACTTCATACGCACGACTCTAATTGTTTGTCAATTGAGTTACAACCGCTTGAAATGCATGACTGATAGACTGTTTGATTGATCCCCTCTAATATGATTTGGCGGTATTTATAAGTTAAAATGACCCTGGGGGTTTACGCGATTTTTTGGTTTACCGGGTTTGTACGATTTGAACTTTTAAAGTTGAGGTCAAGAGCTTTTCTTTACATGAATATATGCATTGTTATTTTCACATTGTCCATTTACTACCACATCTGCGTCATTGGTTTGTTCCTACACATTGGATTTTAGGATGTTCTATGGTTTCTATATATTTAAGTAATATACAATGATTTCGGTGTCTTTGCAATGTGTTAGAATATTTTCGAATACACGTTCGTAGGATGATTATAAAAAATATGTTTGTGTTTTTCTAATTTGATATTCAACATGTGAAGTCTCTTTTATTACTTGTTGCAAAAGAATGCACTGAGTACGTTTACTATTTATGTCGGTATTTTACTTTAATAATATAATTAAATAGCCCCTTTATCAACTGTAAACCACGCGGCTTCTAGAAAAATTTTCGAATATTCTCCCGCTTAACTCATTTTAACTAACTTAAATTAATGAATGTCATCCTATATGCAAATGTATGCCTAATTAAAACAATAGTGTTACATATTTATTGTTTTAAAATTTATCAAACACTGCTGAGACTACCGGGCATAGTGCAGTGTGCTATTTCTCATGCATTTACATGAGAGTTAGCCTCCACTGCAGCTAGTATACCAACTTCATTATTTTCTCCAGTTATTGTTGCTCGATGGGCCTTTATTTTTCAGTTGAACATTTACATCAGTAGTACATTGTTTGACAGTACGATAAAATGAAACACGTGCCCGAATTCTATCCGGAAAACAGTGAGTATAGAGATTAATAGCATCATTAAGACTCCTGCCAACTTCTGCATAAACCAGAACCATTTCAATTTCCTTTTGTACGATTAAATGCTCCAGTCTGAGGTAGTATCACCTAACTAACAGAAACTGATCCTCTTGTTTGCAAAATAAGCTTTGAACTGAGTCAGATGCGCTATTTCATAAAGTTATTTCTTTCTCGTATAGGTTTACCTACATTAAAAAAAACTAAACTAAACAATAACAAACACAAAGACAAGATATAATACATTAGGTTAAGTGTATTTTGACATAAGGAATGGCATTTTCAACGAACTTCGTTCGTTTATGAAATCTATTTGTCTGTGTGTCTGTCTGTCTGTGTGTCCGAGGCCTTTTTAATGGTCGGACATCAATGTGTGATACATCAATCGATTCAGCTCGGTGTCCAGAGCTTAAGTTTTGATGTCAGTTAAAATCGGGCCACGGGACGCCGAGCCCCGGAAAATCCACAGGGATAATTAAAATTTTAAATAAGTTTAAAATCAATATGCGACACATATTTGAACAATTTATGGCATTTCATGCCAATTATTCCAATATTATAGACATTGTTTAAACTTAAATTTTGATTACCGAAAATAATTAAATTCATATAAAAAAAAAAATTTCTTATCTTATTGATGAGAACTAATATATAGCTTTTAAAATATTTATTCAATAAAATAAAATATATTAAAATGTCTCTTTTGTTGTTTATAAATTTTTGTTTTTATCTGAATACTTATAATTATTACAACATAATAATTTTAATTTCGTTAATTTGTTTTAAAGTAAGTCTACATTTGGAAGTTCGTTGCGACAATGCCTTGCATTTTCAACTTGTTTATAATGAAATACAGAAGGATACATTAATATGGAAACAGATTTAATCAAGCACTTCGATAAGTCATAAATTGACCAAGTATTCCAAACAAAGATTCCTGTCTCTGGGCTATGATAATAGTAGTTTCTGAACATCATTTTTCAGTAATTGAAAATGTGAGAAATAAAATTTGTTTTGAGACTGATTTAGAATACTTACAATAATTTTTTATTGCAAATGTATTGCAGAGTCGTGTGAATAGATTCTCAGTAGGAGAAATCGAAAAAATAAAATTTCATCTGTTACAGCGTCATCTACCATGGATTGAAAAAAATGTTTCATTACTGTATTTCCTCTGCGGATTGTTTAAATTTTGATTATGGACTATTTTATGTTGAATGCTTATTATTCAAGATATTTGAAAGTTCAGGTTAAAAAACTCACCCAGTGTATTCAGATTATTTTTGTGAACTATCAGAGAATGCCTCTTATTCACAAATATACCGAATAGGTATATTATAATAGTGTTTACAAATTGCGAAGTTATGCATTGTGGGAGTGGTCTTAGTCATCTTCTTTAATAAATTTTGTGAAAATATTTTTTGTTCTTAAAGAAAATTTTTATCTTTTTGCAAAAGCAAATTCCCCGTCTTGTAATCAGCTATGAAACCCAAAACACACCAAATGTTGCGGAGCCAAAATATCCAACATCTGTGACAGCCACTCCCTAAGAAAGCACGTGCCTACTACTTTATAGCTTTTTAATTTATTCGATAGCAAAATTAAACAATTGGCCTTACTTATTGGTCATCGGCTAGGATTTCATAAAATATTATATAAACTTCCAGATCAAATATATCAAACGGATAAAATATTGATGTTACTAATGCTAGTGGAGAAAGCTGTTGCTAATAAATTTTAAGAGAAATGATTAAGTGAAATAAATGTCGACATGGAAGAAGATTTACTCGGCGATAACCAAAATGATAACGAAATGATACTGACAACGGTTGTGAAGAAGATGATTTATCAATATATCAACTACACCTTGCCAGTAGCGACACTTTGTTCCTTCTGCTCATATTCCAAAAAAAGGAACGCACCGCGATTTGGTTTCTTGGATGACTAAACAAAAGATAATAGTTACAACACTTTTTAATATGTAATTACTAAAAAGAGTAAACTTTAAGAAAAATGAATGTGAAAAACTGAAGTCACGATACCTCGCGTTGCTATAAAATAAGGATTGGCTTAAAATTAAAGGTTTTGTACAACACCAATACATTAAAGAAAAAAGAAATTAATAAAACAAAATTTAAATATAGATTGGTATTCTGACATGCAACGTATTTTTAATAACTGCAGGATTTTTACAAGTTAGTACGTATTTAAAACCCTTATCACACTGTATTGTACACATTTTAACGCTATCGCGTCACATAGATCAACGTTAAATAGTGGAAACAAGTTTATTAATTTCAGTTAATTAAATGCGTTTTTAGTATGAAAACAGCTTGGAAAATGTAGAAGCTTTGGTAGTTTACATTTTCTTGCGTGATTATTTCGTTGACATATTAACTTAGGATCCAGAATTAAATTAGTAAAATACCTAATATATTAAAGACAAATGTTAATGAATATCCAGATTTACACTCTTTGAATTAATTTTAAAAAATACAGATAGGTCTCGGTTAATAACCAGCATAGGAAAGTTTACCTTAAGCATTCACATGAGTTTAAAAACAAACCATTGATTCATGGAATTAGACAGACACACCCTACAACATCAGTAATAATAAAACCAGGTATAAAAATTAATATGCTACATGTAAAGTCTGGGAAGAATTAAGAGTTTATAATGAATCAAATAACTCGCCACTATGGAAGATTACCCGCAATATTCATATGCTCAATATACTCATAAATTTTAGTTATTAAAAATGGGTTGTGAACGTAAACAAACCATTCCACTTTTGGTATACAATTTAAAAGCATGAGAACATGATGACCAGTCACATAAATAGAACTACATTGATCTCGAAAATCGAGCAGTTAGACGCACAACTCTGTGAGAGCGAAAAATATCATCTAATGACCCTGAAATCAAAAACTTATTAAACCCACGGATAATAAAAGAGGGATATGCCTATCTTTCATCTTCCATTATTCGGGAACAAGGATCTGAGCAAAGATTTGAAATTGACTGACACGCAACGATTGCCATGCGGATAAGGTTGATAATTGGGTAATTCAAGGACGGTATTAAACACCAGAATTGTAAGTAAATAAGTTCCCAATGCAAGTAAAAGCGCAGAATTAAAAATACAGCTAGAAGTCAAAATATGCTTAGTTGGAGTATCTGATTACTTACAACTATTTTCCTGCACTACAACATCTTTCGGAGATTTGTAAAGAACCAACAAAGCTGTAAGTTATTGGAGTTTTGTTTTCCATCTGCTAAACATTACATGCCATTTTATAATTAATAAAGGTTATTAGTGTTAGTAATAAGAATAAGTGATACATATTATTAGAAGGACATTTTATATTTGTGTACGCTTAGTTGAAGCGTATTGTAAACACAGAAGTTCTTATATGGAAAACTACCACAATTGTATCCACATAATACATATATAAAAACTAAATTGATTTAATGTCTATAATTGATAAATTTAAGTTGTTCTTTTTAGATACACGCATATTTGGCCAATTATAGGTAGATTTTAGTTTCTTCTGTGTTGTTCGTTATTTACTGTAATATTCGTTTTAGATAATATAGGTTAGATTAACAAACCTGAGTTTTTTATTATTTGTATTTATTTCAAATTACTAGATGGCGAGAAATATGTACACGAGGTTTTACAACTTCTACTGCAGTTAGAATCGTGACAACAGTCTTCCGGTTGGGCATTATTCATGACTATCTAGGTGGGTTGACGCTCAAAGGCTTTATTAGACAAAGAGAGTTTAAAGACATTCCAAGGTAGGGGTAAGAATATGCAGTAAAAAAGTTATAACCTGTATACCCCTAAAAGTTTTGCATTTGTTTTCATAAAACCCTTCCACACCACTGAAAGCTAATCAAAGCATTAATTAACTGCTACGTCACTCCGTCCCCGCTAGAGTCAAATTAATTCTGGTACATAACGCCCATTTGGCATATAACTACATGTCTTAATTTTTAGTGATAGAAAATGTTTGTTGTACTTTGAAGTATAGTAGAACTTTGTAAATATTCTTTTGACAAATATTTTTTTCAAACTAATTGATTTGTATCGTATTAACAAACCTGCACTTTAGCATACCTACTAGCTACATAAATGGTATAATTTTAAAATGGCATGGATTGACATTCGCAATACAGATATGAATAACAAATAGAGAAAGTTCAGCAACCGGTTTTTGTATAAAATAGTTTTATACACAGAATTTTGTAACTGTGACTATGTAGTGCACGCTGGTATTTTAGTGTCTTCTTCGGCAATATACTATTACCTTGTTATTTTCTACAAGTTTGAATTTCTACATTTCGTAAAATTTAATATACTATGTATAACGTAGTCATTTTTAAATAAGTGTTCTTAAATAACACATAATTTTCCATTTTAAAAATAACTTTAGCTATCGTTGACTTTTTAACACTAAAATAACGTGTTTAAGAAATAAGCGAGTTTAGTCATGCTTGTTTTATGCTAACTACTAAAGCTTTGGTTCAAAAGCACTGATTATAAAGATTGATATTGCACCTATAAGATCACATTAAGTATAAAAATTTGAATTTCAGCAAAATACTATATTTTGTTACACAGTAGTATTCAGAAATTTACCCAGTTTAAGAAAATCGTATAATTGCTTGTGTTCCTTATACGGCCCCGTGTTCGTTAATGTTGATATAGTAATGAAGTTATAATTTCTAGCATTCTGATTATCTATGCAGATATATTAATTTGCAGAAAGCGGTTCAAGGATTTACTGAACCGAGTGGATTATAGGGGTCGCCGCAGTGTCCATTCGCGAGAACAACGTTATTATAAAAATACCTAGTGTAGATTTAAGGTATACTTCAAAACATAAACACTATGACTATCTAAGTCGGCTTATTTAACGATGCTACTTTACATCTGCTCATGCATGCTGCAATCTCAAAAAGAGTTGTTATGGTTTATACAAGATTGAATTGGCGGCGATTTCGGCATTAGCCCGCTGTCGAATTTCAAGCAATTTGGATTTTCAGAAAAGGGTTTAAGTGTGGCATGCTCACTTCAATACCATTTGAAACAAATATCGTCAATGGAAATTTTTATATACTAATTTTATTTATTTCAACACGACTTTTTTAAAACATTACAGAAATATTTGTTCGGAGTGTAAATGAACATCAAAACACATGCTGCAAATTTATACAGATTTTTCTAAATTGAATTCGCGATACAAAACATGGCAACACAGCTGGATTCAACAATGTACAGTATAAATCAATATGGAACTGTCCTAGTGCAAAAATCATATGGAGCTCAACGATACAAAATTGAAAAAATTGTGTATATTTAAATTTTAGGCTACATTATTTATATAGCGAACACTGAACAGGATTTCACCTTTACAACCAATATATGCAAAAAAATTCGAATAGCACCACGTTTTCTGGTGGATGAAATAAAGATGCTTTGTGAAAGGACAATAATGGTTTAAGACGTATGTATGAATGTGTATATATATATATATATATATATATATATATATATATTACTCATATTTAGACCAGGGTAGAAAATTAATTAAGTGCATCAAATAATTTTAATCACCTTGTATAAGGAAGCTTTGGGAAAAAGTACGCATTATTAAAACCGTGAAGCATAAAAATTTATTCGTTTCATTAAAAATAAGGGATTTAAATTATTCACTAGACGTTTTCTATAAAAAGAAGCAGTATTAAAATGCTCAACTTGTATGTAATTTAATTATTCCAAGTAAAAAAACAAATGGAAATTACGTGCAAAATTTATATCAATTAATTCAAGTTTAAGTAACGAGTATTAAACAAAATGTACAAATAATAATTAATATTTAATTAGGATTCACTAAAAATTAAAGGGTAGAAGTCAATGCCATTCATTATTATTTTAATTGGAGTTAATTGAACGATTATTAAGGTATAATAAGCATAAAAGCCTGTGAAAATCCAAGGTTAAAATACCACGAAATAAAGCTCTGAGAATTATGTTAAAACGTTCACACACCTGCGTATTTTTAAAAGTCAATTTCAGTTTAATTTGTTTGGATAAACATGCAGCTTCTAGGTATATTGGAAACGGTCGGATGTTTTAACGGGAAGGCTAGATACGGGGTTATTTTACTTACGAATCCACGTGGATTGAAATAACCGATAATAAAGAATATCGATTTGTACCACTCAGAACAGGGTAGATAGAGACGGATAATATGCGCAAGACAGAGACACGGATAATTAAAGGCGTGATTTGTGTAGCATCACGAGGGTCACGATTGGTTGAAAATAAGAGGCAAACATGAGAGGTGTAAAAATAACATTTCTGTATAAAATTTAATTAGTTGTTCTCAGACGTTGCGTGCCGTGTGGAAAATTTCTGAGATTTATCTGGCGCGTGTGCAAATTTAATAAGAATCGCTGTGCCCGACTGCCGAAAGGGAACATAGCATGCGAAATTCTGGAAATTGTCCGTTTGCGGGACAAAACCGACGTACGGGCGGGCTCTTATATAAACCGGTGATAATATGAGTTTCGCTCTCTTAGATTTTTGATTATTTGATGCTTTAAACAGTGCTCTTAGATTTTCGATTTTGATTTAATACTTGAAACAGTTTGCTCTTATATTTTGTGATTATTGAATACTTTAAAATAGTTTGCTCTTGACGTGCTACGATACAAGTTGTTATGCATTAGTGCACTTAGAAAATAAGATACAAGGTAATAAAGTCTAGTTATAGTTGCGAGTATTACTGTACCAATTATCGAAATTAGTACATGATAAATGAATAAACAAAAGTAGGCAGTTTTGGGGTATAGCGTGAAAGAAGTATGAATTTCTTTGCTATTTTTCGGGGGTGTTAATAATTGAATGTTATTCGTAATCGTGATTGGATCCACAAAACAAGATTTTGATATACTTAGATGAGTTCCTGAGAGGCCCTAAAACAACTTTAGATGAATGGTGGTGTAGAAAAGCTTAAAAGGCGACCAGGAATCTGAGGACGGAAACATAACCCAGTTGGAATGGTAAAATTAGCAAGGACGATGTACATTGAAGCCACGAGTGCAGTAACCTTCAGGTAAATTATACAATTTTGTTCGAACTTTGATGTTTTTGGTGTGTGTTGAATAACTTTATAATTTGTTTGATAAAAAAAAATGGACAGTAGTGAATTTGTACCAACAACAAATTTTTAATTTTAAGGTGAAATTTTCTTGTTTAAGTAGAAAGGAGTATTTAGCAGTTTAAGTTCTTGATTATGATGAAAATTTGGGTCTGTCTTTGAGCTCAATTAGACTAACCTGTTTGATTAACGTAAAGGGGTGGGAGATGCTCCCTTTGTACTCAGACTCAGGTCTGCAAATATTGTTAAATTAATTAGTAGGCATCCTACAAGGACTTTAATTCTGGATGCAAATTACAAATGATGACAAATTTAAACTTGAAATTTTATGATACTGAAATTTATGCTGAAATTTAATTTTGAAATTTTAAAGTATTATGAATATTAATGTAAATAGAGTTAACGTTGATGTTTGTGGTAGGAATGTGTTTGTTTTTTTTTATGAATGAGGATGAAAGTTTCAACTAGGTGAGCAGCCGAGACGGAAAGAGTAAAAAAGGCGATTATCAGAAGAGATTCAACAGGGCGAGAATCACAGCAAATCTTGGTGCCAAATTCGAGAGGTTCGAATATCTTTTTTACTCTGGTGAGGCTTTTTGTAGGTTACACAGCAATATATATATATATATATATATATATATATATATATATAAAGACAAGTTATTTGCAGTCCGCAATAAGAAATAGTATATAAAGTAAGATGTATCTGTAAACAAACTCTTATGAAAATAATAAGAGCTATTGACAAATACAAATCGGGCTGGTAGTTATATAGCCATTAACAAAACATTAGCTTTATTACTTCACAGGGGAGGAAACATCCACTGAAGGGAAATCCAAGTACGTGAGTTTGGTGGAGGTCATCTCAGGAGGTGGTGCGTCCGAAGAACACACCAGGAAACGAATTTTGCTTTATTGTTGAACTGTGGTGCTGGTATTGTGTTATAAAATTATGTGTGACTAGAATTAGGTGGCGAAAATTTTATGAACTAAAAATTAATTTGATTACCGTATATAAAAGACAATTTTCTATTATTATTTGAGTAGGTCAAAACAGAAATAATAATTTTTGATGTAAAGGGTAAACGGTGTAAATATTGAGATTGTCTGAATAATCATTTATGTCATACGAATCAAAGGGTGTATGTTTGTCCAAGGATTTTATTTTATTTTTGTATTTCGTTGTGTGTAATATAAAGGTGTTGAAATAATGTGTAGTTGGGGTAAGTATATCATAGGAAGTAGTGCACAGAGCTATCCGAGGAAGATCAGCTTGGGAAAGCTGTAAGAAGCAATTTGGTGGAGTTGGTTTGGAGTCCAGACAGGTTTGTAGAATTTGTGGGGCACGAATTAATCCAGATTTAATCACAGAAATAATAGGTCACCCAACATTGGGGCGCGATTTTTAGGGCTTCCTTTCAGGATAATTATTCAGAAATAATGACTCCCAATGGTAGGGCTCGAATTCATCCGGATAATCACACAGTGATTTTTCTACAAGTCTCATTGTTGGGCGTCATTTAATACTGCGATCTTCTGTCTGCATGAAGATATCTGCTACAAAAAGCCCCACGTTTGGGTCCATTAATTGCTACGATCTCTGGGAGCTGCTACGGCTGTTTTTGTGGTTGCTGAAGTTATGTACCTATTTTAAATAGTACCTCTGCTTAATGAAGTTTTTTACGGCTGCTCAGCTGCTTCCTGAAATACAAAGCCAACTACTCGACAATAGAATGCTACGACGGTAAATAGCCTGCATTTATTAGAATATCAGAAAGAATGTATAGGCCAAAATCAAAATTATACTCTTTTACACATTAATTATAAGTTATATACATCTCATTTAAAAATCCTTAACAGTACATTTCGATATCAATAATTACCTCAGATAAATTTTTCCTTCTAATTAAATCAGAGAAAGTAATAGGGTTTTACCACATTTCTTACTTTATACCTGGTTCAAGATGAGCTCATAGTAAAACCTTAATTTTTCGTGCTAATTTTTGCACATCATTAATCAAAAAGACCCCTTTACCTTGTACATAAATCATATAGTAGAAATGTCATAAACCACTCCTTAACCTAAATTCCCACATAAAATACAGTAAAAATAACTCCACTTGAAAATTTCAATCCGTATCTCTTCCCCTGTTTGTCCTTTTAGTTCATAAAATTATACCCCCAATGCACTAAGTCATTAAGCACCTATTTACACATACATACAACAAAAAGCTCCACTTACCTGGATTCTATGTCCACCCACGGGCCGGCTACCATTGTGTCGAGAACTACTGGAATCAGGAACACCCCCATTCTGAATTGCTATAACCGCAACTGCAAGCTGCAACCATATCACCAAGAAGTCATTTTGATTACCAATTTGTAGGGCCTCCAAACCTCTTCTACTAATACCATAAATTGTTGGTAATCAACCAAATACTGACATCTACTCTATTTCTGATTGCATACTTGGCACACTCCGCGCAAATTAAAATCAAACAGTTTTTACTTACATCAATTGGCGTACATTAATAGAACTTTTATACAAACGTAAAAGCATTTTAGCCTTGGAGCCGTCAGCGTACTTTTGTCAAAACATTAGAGCTGTAAGCTGGTTGAAAACTAAGAGAGCTTCTTATCCATGCCTGGGAGTTTATATTTAGTTCCTCCACCCCTAAAAACCTGCCACAATTCTTCAAATTTCCTTCAATACAAACATTCTCACAATTCTCAAAATCACTTCACTTCCAAGGGCCACAGTTTTCCAAATACTGTTTCTAACCAACGCGATTTTCTTAGAAAACACAAGTTTCAAGCTCACGACAACACTCCGTACTAAATCGTTTTCGTCGTATTCAAACATTCCACTCCAATAACGTTGTGTATATCCATTGCAGCTGACAATAGTTACCGTTTAAACTACGCCTCTTTTGACATTTGTTATTTTCATCCCACTTATACACATGCTATCAAATAACCTCTTTCTGTTACCTAGTTTGCAAGCTTCAATTGTAACGGACATAATAATCCACCCAACTCAAGTTTCCCATTGTCTTTAAGAAGCTATAAATCTCTTGAATTGACGTCGGGCCTAATAACTTCCCGGAATTTGCGGTTGCTTGTGCAGTCCTAATCCACCCTATACAAGGAAAAATGCCACGGCTGCATTTGTTTATATTAACGATATTAGGAAACTAGCTTCTTCCAAAACACGTTTAAAATGCTTTTAAACAAATAATATAATCGTCAACTTTGCTTTCATTTAACACTACTTGGAAACTCCAACGGTTTGAAATGATTTAAAACCTTTTAGAAAATGTTCCTACAATCTACACTTATTAAATTCGAAATGCTATGGGTTTTATCTGTAAGAATTAAGCTAAATTACATTTTAGCTTCTTGAAATTTTTTTGAAACAAATTAAATTCTACAACTATTGACTTTTAAAACGTGTCTCAACGTTGTTTGCTATTTTCACATGCTGAACCACTGAATAAATTACCAAATAAATAATTAATGATCTTTTAACCCCTAAATATCACAGTACATTCCCCCTATTTGAATACAAATAAAAACTAATTTTGGTTTTTCATTTGGGTTGAAATACACCCTTGCATTCAATTACTTCCTAACCTACTATCTATACTTTTATTTACAACTATTATTCACACCTATTCTTTCCTACTACTATTATTATTATTATTTACACCTATATTCACTTGAATCACACTCTCTTCTCTAAACTTCTTTATTCCCTAAGTTCCTATTTATACGGAAACTATAAATTAATGTGGAACTTTCCACGCACTATCTGCGTATCAACATCTCGTAATATGTACGTGGATTCTCCTACTACATCACTAATTTTGAAAAGACCATCGTAGGGTAAATGCAGTTTTGCACACGTCATCTGCTCTCTTTTACCCACTCTCAAACTCTTAACTACTACCAAATCACCAACTTTGAATCTCACTTTCTTCCTAATTCTCGCATTAATCTTTCTCACATATTTTTCAGCTCACACTCTCAACTTCTCTCTCACCTCAACCAATAAGTGCTGAAACCCATCATCCTTAGGTACAATCTGCCAATGCCTTTCAGGGTTAGTCTGCTCTATGAGAATAATGAGGCCAGTTTCAGTCACGGTATTGGGTATTTCATTTATACAAGACTCGACCTTAGACAAATTGTTCTGCCACAACATATGGTTCCTATGCGATGCCAAACGTAAAAATTTTACCGTCTCTAGTATGTATCTTTTAGCCGGATTTGCTTGCGGATGTCGGATGCTGCAAGACACTACCTTAATATTTTGTTGTTCCCAATGATCCGCAAACCTTTGATTATTAAATATGTGACGTTGTCAGCCAACCTCTCTACAATATTGCACCAATTCTTTAATTGTCTCAACAGTGTTACATTCCCTCGTAGGATATAGCTTTGTGAACTTAGAGAAAATATCAATTATAATTAAAACATACTTGTTCCCTTTTCTACTCGCAACTAAATTGTTCAAATAATCAATTGCAATCAAGTCAAGTGGATCTTTCACCTGAATGCTCTGTACAACATCCTGATTAATGTGATTTTTATATTTCCCAAGAACACATAAGTGACGTGTTAATTATAGATTTATCTATGCTGGTATCCTAAACTGCAAAGAATGTCTCTCTGAAAATGGTTTCGGTTTGTTAAGCCTCATCAGAGTGGAATAGTTCCCAAGAACCCTATGAAGTAATCGAAGCTATTATAATGATATAATTTCGAAACAATCACTGTACTATGGCAAAAGTAAATAAAACCGCCATCAGGTGATAAAACACCAACACTACTAAGTGTGGAAGTACAGAATTGAACCGAAACTACATAATAAATTTTTATAGATGACTATAAAAGTACGTTTGGCCTTTGAGATTTGCGGAATGTTACAGCAAAATTTATTTGCAAACGTAACAAACCTTCTTGTGGCGACACCCGGGTTCATGCCCCAAAGGCAATTCAAATAAATAAAGACAAGTTATTTGCAATCCGCAATAAGAAATAGTATATAAAGTAAGATGTATTTGTAAACAAACTCTTATCAAAATAATAAGAGCTATTGACAAATACAAATCGGGCTGGTATACATACGCTATTTAAAATATAGATCTGATTCTCTAATTACAATTATCCCAAATGAATTATTAAGTTCTACTTTCCAAATTATTTCATTATTATTTAATATTTTACTACGGTTATTTATTTTTTTTTAAGAGCTGCATTCATAGAAAGTTTCTTTATCTCTATTTCAAAACCTACAATCATACTATTTTCATCAGTTTCATCTATTATTTCTATCCCTTCAGCATCATCTTTTGCAGTTTCCGATAATTCTGTCTTTTTCTCTGAAAACGTTGCAACTTCACTTCTAACTTCCCCAGGACACTTAATACTTAAACTCTTCTTTTCTTCACCTTCATTCTCCTTCTCAAATTGATTCAAATTCATACAATCTCCTTGTACTTCTGTATGGACTTCTTCGTCCCATTTAATCTTTATATTTCCTATAATTATCACCTTATTTTCGGTATCTATTATATCTTTTATCATACTTATAAAATCCATTCCCAGAATGGCATCAACACTTAATTCTGGCACTATTAAAAACTCCTGTTCAACCTCCACCTTTCCCAACTTAACTGTCAGAATTATAATACTCTTGATAACTGCAAACTTTTTATTATTCGGCGATACTAAATTATTTCTTTTAATTGGGATAACTTTCTGCATTAACTCCTCTGAAATCTTTAATAAAACCTTCACTTGTTAATGTTGCTTCAGCTCCTGTATCCATCAGTAATATTATCTCTTTTCCCTCTACCTGTATTTTTATCATAGGTAGTAAATCATTTCTTTCATTTACTTTTTCATCATTTTCCAACTCAAATTTTATAAATTTATGTACATGTTCATATTTATTAATTTCTATATTTTCGTCACTTGATTTGTCTGCATCTAAAAATCCTGCCTACTTGACGTTCCATTTTGATTAACTATTTCTGCATATGTCTTTCCTATTTTCGTTGCTACTATTCAAAATATTTCGCTGTGCATTTGCCATATTTTCTCTTTCTTGGGTAACGGTTCTATTCTCAATGGTTCGAGATTTTTTATTCTCCCTTCCCCCGTCTCTCCTAATGACATTTCCTCTATTCCAATTATTTCTTTGGCTATTCCCCTTTTCAAATGATGTGCCTTGATATCTCTCCTGTCCATTATTCTTCTGGAATCTAAATGTATTCATGGGCTGACTCCTTGGCCTGGTATTCATTCTTCTTGGTTGACCCATATCATCATAACGTTGAAGATATTCTAAAAACAAATCTCTATCAACAATATTTTGTAAGGCTATGCATTGCCTTACTTCCATTTTGAAGTGACCTGCTAAAAACTTTATAATTTGCTTGTCCTCTGAAGGAGGATCAAGTTATTTGGCAACGGTAAATTTCTTAATCGCATACAACTCCTTTTTCATGCCTGAATCGCTACTATATTTGCCCACAAATAAATTATCTTTCACTTTAAATTGCCGGTTGTCTCCCCAGAAATGAAAAACGAATTCGGCTTGCTTTCAATTAGTCCACACCTAATTTTAGCACTACTCTTCAACATGGACCTTGTTATATTTAACTTTGTTTGTTCATCCCAGCTACTTTGTATTAAAGTTTTTAAGTTATTTAAAAATATTTTAGGGTTAAGTTTATTATTCCCATAAAATTTTGAATGTTGTTCCAACGAAACACTGGTTGGAGTCCATCTAACTGGTTGCCCAACATGAAAATTTTTAACATTATTTTCTAAATTTTCAAATTTATTACCTATGTCTGTTTTAAGATTGCCCAAATTATTTCTAAATGTTTTAAAACCAGCTTGGAGCTTCCCTCTATTTCATTTACTTTTCTATGTAAAATTTTAATTTTCCCATTAGTTTCTTTTTCACTTGCTTCCTGATTCGACTTTATTTGAACAATTTCTTCTTTAACATCATCCATATTCTCTAAAATTTGTACTACTTTTTCTCTAACTTCAAATTTCATTTCTTCAATGGTTTTGTTAGTTTCTCTAAACCCAAAGTAATTCTTTCACTAATCTCTTTAAATTTCCTTTCATTCTTTTTGCTTTCTAGTTTTAAACTTCCCCCAATTTTGCTATATTCTCCCCAAATTCTGCTCATAACTTCTGTATATTTTATCAGATCTCTCAATCATTTCTTTTATATTCTCTTTCACTTCTTGCATGCCTTTCTTATTCTTTTCAGTAATTGCTTTCATGCCTTTTCCATTCTTTTCACTCATTCCTTTCATATTTTGATTTAGACTTGGGTCTCTCCTACACTCTTGGCCTCTGGATACTCCTTTTTCGTTTCTTCTACATAAATGCTTTCTTGAGAACAATTTCAACTCCCTTAGCGCTCAAACTTTAACGAACTTCTTTCATTCTGTCAGTCGTACTAGGAAATTAATAGGATGTTACAAAAAGAACAAAAACAACTCCAAAAACAAATTCTACGAAACAAGAAACTAATTTACAGACGAATTATTCGAGCCACGCGCTGGGTCGCCGCCAAAAGAGTGATGTGACAAGGACCTACTGAGAACCACTGAAAGAGTGATATGAAAATGGCCTCGCGTTGGGAGCGCCGCTGAAAGAGTGCTGTGACAAGATACTTCTAGTATGTAAACTTGAACTTGTTCACTTTCCTTTCTAATTTTTCACTTTGCCAGGTTTGCTCAACGAAATTTACGGAGTTTTCAAAATGAAATAAAACGCAGCAATATCACTAAGCCTTTATACAATATGAAATATCTTTTTTCATACAAAAGCATTTACAACATCGTTCCTTTCAAACGTAAAATTACTTTTAGGAAGTTTTTGTTACAAACAAAATTATTGTTGCTTACTTTATTTTACATTTACAGAATTAAACTTATTCTTTTGAGGATCTTTCACCTGGTTATAAATTATTTCCAAGCTGGTAAAATTTGTTTTGGCCAGAAAAAAGCCTTGACATATAATCTATTCAAGGTCAGAGTATATCGAACTCCGAACACCAACTCCTGTTAAAAAAATCCCTTACACAAGAAAAAAATTATTAGGATTATCTTAAACTAGATCTAAATACTCTAATATCAGTTAAAAATAAATCTAACAGTGATACTTGCAGAATCCACAAAACGCTTCCATAATTAAAAATCTTATTTTAAATTAATTTTCAAATCGACTTACAAGTTTTTCCAAATTAAAATTCCTGATTTCCAACAGCAATTACCAAAGTACATTTTTGGGTTAAATTTTTTTTCAATTATTTAATACATCTTTAAAAATTGCTTTATATTGGAGAATTTTTGCCTTTTTTTTGGTAATTAATAATTCCATTTTTGTATGTAATTTGGGTTTAAAAATATCACTTCAATATTCATTGCAATCTCGCAACTATGTTTTAGTGCATATTTCTATAAGGTAACGGCTAGCGTTTTAAAATAACATTTCTTGATCTACTTTAAGCGTCGACTGCATCGGATCAAATTTAATGAGTGAATTCTCCTCGAAACAATAAGCGCTCTTTTATATACAAATTGTCCATTTTTCTAGAATTTTACGAGTATAATCTCGAACATTACCGGAATACCCAATTAGCGTATAAAATTTCGACATTTTATTACCTGCTTACCTGTTCTAGGTATCCGTGACGCGTTCTCTGTCCTTGTTTCTCATATACAATTATTGCGGCGTCGCATACTAATGCAGAAGATATTCGATTATTTGGGATTTTTCAGGGTTTTTCGATGTTCAAGCTGCTTCTGGATTAAAAATGTTTATTTAATTAGTTTATACGTAGTATTAAATACCGATGACTCATATTCTAGAACGTTCTTTATTTAAAATCAATTGCTACAATTCAGGGGTTAATTAATTTACTTTGATTGCTTTTTAATGCTAATGGGTTTGCGTTTTGTGGTAATTACACGAAATTATTTATATTTATGCAAAATGCGTAAAGCTCGTTCTATGCTATTTACAGTAAATTTTATCAAAAATGTATAGATTTGCATTCGCATCGAAATGCGTTTTACGGTATCTTACAAGTTACATATCCAATTTACATTACTTGCTATTTGTTTACAATATGCTTATATCATATAGGGTGATTATTTGTACACATGCAATTTGCGTTTTTGCATTGTACATCAATGAATAAAGGTATGCGTAACCATGAATTTACGGATAATTCCATTTTTTCCTGATTCTATTATATTTTAGTGGAATTTATTTTTAGAATTAGGGTTTCAATGACCTCTCGTTACCTTGTCACGTCAATATATATTGACGTGGAATTATAGGTTAAATAGGTGTAGACAATAAAATTTTATCAACTGTGTATATAGAAATAGGAGCAATTTATTTACGCGCCAAAGTAATCAGTTTAGATAGTGAAGACGGATGGTTATTAACAGACTTTGTAATTCTAAATTAGAATGTTAAAATTGCACAAAGGGAAAAAGCTTTAGAGTACTTAGAAACTCAAGGATACGCATAATTAAATTGTGATAATTTTAAATCAAGCGCATTGAAGCAGAAACGGAGCTTTCAAGTATAGAAAATCAATAATTTAAACGCATATTTACATAAACGAAAACGGTCGTTTCACAAATCCTAAGAAGGGGAGAAACTTGGAATTGTTATTTTAAATAACAAGTGGCTTTGAAGAAACACCTGTTTGTTAAATGTCAGGTTCATAGAACTGGATTATACGTTGAGACAGAATTTCTATGGAATTGTTGCAGCGGTCGATTTGACAAATTGCTAACAATAACAAGTGCCTTGAGGACTGAGTGAGATAAAAGATCTATAATATAAAACAGACAGAGAAGCGTAAAAGAAAGCGTTGGTTACAAGTCACGTCTGAATACACGGGGAAATATGAAGACCAACAACAATATCGATTTTCTGTAGCTTGAGATGGGTTTCTAAATGAGACAATAAATATGAGTAGAACGGAGAAAGATAGCAGATAGGTGGAGCGCAATGACGAGGGAAAACTATATCATTGGTTTAAGACGAAGCAGTTGTGAGAAGCGCGCGTCCGTTAAGGTATTAAACAAATTTCAGTGTAACATTAAAATGATCTCGGAATTTTTCAGACGTTACGTTCAAAATTTGTAGAAGTGATTTTAAAAATAAGCTTTTCAATAGAACTAGGTTTCATGGGGGGTTTTGAAAAGCGTATAAATACTCGCACAAAGATATCAAAGCTCCTTTCCTTGTAGATCTGAGATCGCGCTTAGATCTTTAGCGTAATAATAATATATGCTTTTACGTGTATTAATTATTGTGTATTCGGTAAAGTAGCATACAACATCCTGTTTGAAAATATGTAAAGCTATAGTAACGTACCGCAAAAGTAATAAAAGTTATATTGCACGAGTGGGTGCTAGGGTCTAGATAAAAGGTGCCGTTACTACAACGACTCTATTGAATGAAGGGATGGTACTTGGGTAAGCGAATCCTATAGCTTAAATAGTATGCATGAAGTGTATTTGATATGGAATGTTAAGTTTGGGACACCACAAATATCTGGGTAGAAGATTAGAGATGGTGGCAAAGATTTGGATAGTGGAGATTAGTTGGATCGAGGCAGAATCGAAGTATATGGACACAACGACGAGGGTTTCTGGTACCCATCTTCTAAGGTAACGAGAGACGAAGCCTACTACAGGTAAAGAAACTTAATTTCCTGTTTTTTGTATGAACATTTGTGTTGATATTTTTTGTGTTTGAGTGTTTTGACTTATTGGGGGTATATTTATTACCATAAAAACTCGTTTAAAGGGGTATATTTACAGGACAATTAATATTGATGATTTAAGATGGTTTATTGATGATATATAAATGTTTATTCGTGATATAAAATGTTGTTGTAAGGAGTAAACGGGTCTTTAAATTTTGTTTTTAATAAAAATGCGAGATTTAAAAGCATTTAGAGGAACTGGGTTATAATGAGCTCAAAATAGACCAGAATAAAATCAATCTAGGGTTGCATGGCGGGCCCACCTACTCGTATTAAATAGAAATTTGTTGAAATATATTACAATCAAGGAGTTTAAAGTATTTAATGATTGAGGTGGTAACAGTTTTAGTAATTGTCTGTACCAATGTGTAAATATCTTTTTAATAATGGAAACTTGTTAATATGTGTAAATAAAAAGGTTGTATGTTTTGTTGCATTATTTGAATGGTAATTCTATTTGACTGTGTTTGTTAGAGAAAAAGGTACTTAGGGCGGTAGGTATTCAAGAAGGAGCCGATTGCTGAGCTAGCCAGGATGTGCAGAAACTACGGAGGCGTTCACAAGGTAGTGTAAGAAAATTTTTTTGTTATATTTTTTCAGAAAATTTTATGTTGGCCCAATTGGTAGGGCGAGAATTTTAAAAGGATCAACGCAATTTTATGACGGCCCAACGCTGGGGCTTGATTGGTTTAGGAAAATACGGGTGTTCCTGACTACCACAGCTATATATATATATATATATATATATATATATATATATATATATTACTCATATTTAGACCAGGGTAGAAAATTAAATAATCACATCAAATAATTTTAATCACCGTGTATAAGGAATTTCATTAAATAATACGCGTTATTAAAACCATGAAGCATAAATAAACTCGGTTGTTTCAGTAAAATAAGAAATTTAAATTATTTATAAGACGAAGCAGTAGTGAAAAGCTCTGCGTGTAATGTAATTATTCTAAACAAAGAGAAATTACGTGCAAAGTTTATATTAATTAACTCTATTTAAGTAACCGGTAGTAAAACAAAGTGTACCTATAATAATTAATATTTAAGTTGTATTCGCTAAAAAATGAAAAGGATAGAAATTAATTTTAATTGGAGTTAATTAAACCGTTAATAACATATAATACCTATAGAAACTTGTAAAAACCCAAGATTAAAATACCACGGATTAAAGCTCTGAGAATTAATATTATGTTGAACACCTGCGTAGTTTAAATAACACATTCGGCGTAAATTTTGCAGATAATTAATGTTTCAAAGAATCTTGGAGAAACCGGGGCTTAATATTCACGAGAATGTGCGATACGGGGTTATTAAACCCAGATAACAGTCCACATGGACTAAAATATAATCGATAATAAAGTATATCAAGTTGCACCAATAAGAACACGGTAGAGAAGGAAAGAGAAAATGCGTCAAGCAAAGACACATATTGTAAAAGGCGGGGTTTAAGCAACGTCACGGGGGTCACAATTGGTTAAAAATAGGATGCAAATACAGTATTGCCCGAAATAAACAGTACTGAAATTGTAATTGTTTTGTATATTTAAAAAATACATATTATTGACACTTTATTATATGTTCTAAATGTGCACCTCCTCGTTCGAGACAGACTTCATAACGATGTTCTAAGTTTCTGGTCATGTTATTGAATAAGGGTTATCTCAGGGCTGCGAAGAAGACTCTAACGGCATCCTTTAATTCATCGATGGTTTGTGGTGCCCGTTTGAAAACGGCATTTTAGCCATGCCCCAAATGTATGCGTCTGGAGGTGTGAGGTCTGGAGAATGTGAAGGATAAGGGAAGTCAGTAAATCGTGATATGAATTTGCTTGGAAAATGTTCTTGAAGAAATTGACGAATTGCGGCAGCAGTATGGCAAGTTGCCCCGTCCTGCTGAAAAAATTGGTTTCGAAATGCCAAGTTACGTGCACGACAGAATTGACGTAGATCAGGGATAAATCGTGTTAAAATTTGTCTGTACCTCTGTTGATTAAGTGTGACTTGCCTACCATTCTCTTCGATAAAGTACGGACCAATGATTCCGTGTCCGGAAACAGCACACCAGACACTCATTTTTCACTATGTAAAGGAACCTCTTGAACCTCATCGGGTCTGGCAGAGCCCAGAAATCGATTTGTGCGACGATTCACATAGCCTGACAAATGAAAATGTGCTTCGTCTGAAAACCAAACATTTTCAAAAATTCAGGATTTTCATACTGTAACGCGAGAATTCTGGCGCAATATTCCACTCTACTGCGATAATCCCGAGGATGTAGTTGTTGATGTACCTGAATCACATACGAAAATGTACCCAGCTCCTTCAGGATTCTTTGAAAGGAAGTTCTTTTAAATCAAGTTGTAACGCTGTCCTTGCCTGGCTGACTTTCGGATTTTCTAAGATTTGCTCAAAAACACGTTCATGGTTATTGTTGTTGTTAACTGTCCTGGGACGCCCTGAGTTTCCTTTTCGTTGGCACAATACACTACCTGTATTTCTAAACTTTTCAATAACCTTCAAAATTACAGCATTACTTGGAGAACGTTTATTAAACCTTTGTGTGAATTGATCAGACACGTATAGCAAACTTGCACCATTACGTCGGCCGATTCCGTATGAACGAAAATAATGCTCTACCAGAAACACTTTCTCCTCTGTACTTAACACCATTTTTAACAATTAGGCCCTACTAATTACTTGTTTGAGGTTTACTTGACAGGTCTATACTAGCTAACTTGAGTGTGACAGCGCACGCATAAAAACACCGCCAACTTAGTTTCAGTACTGTTTATTTCGGGCAATACTGTATCAGAGGTAGAACAACAATTTCTGTACAAAATCAATTAGTTTTTCTCGGACAGGCTTGCGTGCCGTGTGGAAATTTTCGGAGATTTGAATGGGGCGAGTGAAAATTCGTAAAAATCGATGTACGAGCAACAGACTGGGAACATAGAATGAGGAATTCTTTAGAATTACCCGTTTTAGAGACTCGACCGACAGACAGGCTTTTTGCTATATATACCGGTGGTAATATGAATTTCGGCCTCTTAGACTTTTGACGATTCGATGCGTTAAAAGCTCGTACATACGCGACTTGATTAAAGATGGTAAACCGTGCATTTTAGTTTGATTAAATAATTTAAAGTTTGCTAGTATATTTTAGTGATTCAAAATAGCTTGTTATTTACGTGCTAACATGAATGTACTTCAGTGCACTTAGATACAAGGTAATAAAAGTTAGTTTCACTGTACCAATCAGCAAAATTTACAACGACGAATGTATACACAAAAGTAGGCAGTTTTGGCGTATATTGGTGACAGAAGCATGAATTCTTTGCTATTTTTCGGGGGTGTTAATAATTAAATGGTTCAAATACGTGTCTGGATCCATGAAACAAGGGTCAGATAAACACAGATGAGTTCCGGAAAGGCCCAGAAACGACTTTGAATGGATGGTGATGGAGAAAATTTAAAAGCGTAGAGAATCAGAAGCCGTAAATATAATCCTGGTGAATGGTGTGATTAACTAAAGAAACGATACTTTGAAGCTACGAGGACAGTAACCTTCAGGTAAATTATACTATTTTGTTTGAGATTTTTGTGTGTGTTGAATAACTTTATAATTGATTTACTCAAAATGGACAGTAGTGAAATGGTACTAACAATAATATTTTAATTTTAAGGTGAAATTTGCTTGTTTAAGTAGAAAGGGGTATTTAGTATTGATGTTCTGGATTATGATGAAAATTTAGGGTATGTCTTTGAGCTCAATTAGACGAACCTGGTTAATTAACGTAAAGGGGTGGTAGATGCTCCCTTTGTACTCTGCATATATTGTTATAGTAATTAGTAGGCATCCTACAAGGACTTTAATTCTGGATGCACATTAAAATGATAATAAATTTAATTTTGAAATTTTCCGATATTAAAATTTATGCTGAATATTAATTTTGAAATATTAATGTATTATGAATATTGATGTAAATAGAGTTGACGTTGATGTTTGTGGTAGGAATGTGTTTGTTTTTTATGAATGAGGAGGTTTATAAAATTAGGTGAGCAGCCGAGACGAAAAGAGGATCACAGCAGTTTATGACGCCCAATCTGTGGGACTAGAATTTTTTTGTTGAAAGGACCCAGTTCCCGCATTCACAGGAGTATATCACAACATTCTTTGGCGCCCAACGTGGGGCTCGAATGTTTTTTTTTTAAAGGGCCAGTACCTGCAGATAATGAGAAGATTCACAGCATTCTTTGGCGACCCAAAAGTGAGGCTCGAGTTCCAAATAAAATTTTTGTGATTTTATTCCAGGAAACTGGCGATCTGAGAGAGAGAGTTTCTGTTTGTGTATAAATTTAAGAGTAGTTAGAGTGTGTGTGAGTGATTTGAACGTATGCAGAGAAAAGAGTGGTTAAGGAGTCAAGGAGTGGAAATTGGAAGTGACGATAGTGCATTGTGTGGGAAAAATTCGAAAATGGAAGAAGCTGGAGGCAGTAGAGATCAGTCGAGGACGGAATCAGGGGATCAAGGAAACGAGATGATATTGAGAATGTTAGAGAGGATGAGTGAAGAATCGAATAAGAAATTTGACCAATTAAATCAGGAATTAGGGGATAAAATAGAAAAATCGACGAGAGAATTTACAGAATTTAAAAATAGTCTTACCGTAAAGATGGGGGAAGTTGAAAATAGGGTTGAAAAAAATGAGCGTGATATTACAGGTCTTCGACAGGAAATGGGACATTTAAGGTCCGAAGTACGCATTTTTTGTGAAGAAGAGATTAATGTAAAAATGACTGAAGTAACGGACTCATGCAGGGATCAGTTAGGCAGGGTAGAACGCGAAGTTGGTAGTATTAAATACAACATGTCAAGTTTAACGGGGGATGGTCCCAGATTTTATACAGGTGGCGTATCATTGGACCAACATATGAAATTTTATGGCGATAACAGGGTAAATCCACAAATTTTTATTAATAGTGTAAGAAATCTAGTGGGAAATTTATTTGACGAACAGACTAAACTGAATACGATAAAGGCTTTATTAAAGGACAACGCGGAAGCATGGTACAATTTAGTAGGACAGGACATAGACATCTACACGGACTTTGAAGACAGATTTTTAAAGCACTACTGGAGTGACCACAGACAAGACCAGGTACGAGACGACTTAATCACAGGGAAATTTAAGGGAGAATTTTCAGGAAGTAGGGAGCAATATGCTATACGCAAGTATAGCACAGCAAAGCAACTGAACCCACCACTGACGGACCGACAAATTATCAAGTATTTATCACGACACTTCGAAGTAGAAATAATACAACACGTAGCACTACAGAACATAGTGGACAGAGAAATATTTTTAGAATACCTGCAGAGGTACGACGACGTAAGTAGTGGACGACCTCGGGATAATAGGGAAAGACAGATCAACACAGTTAGGTTTGACAATAGACGGGACAACTATGCTAGAAGGGGGAATAGTTACGGATACCAGCGACAGAATTGGGAACAGAGACGACCATACGTTAGAAGTAATAGTTTAGGAAGGGGACCTGCACCGAGACCGGAACCTACCAGAAGGAATAGTTCATCGGACATGAGGGGGACTGCTAATACAGACACGGAACGAGTGGAAACGCCTAGGACATACGCTGAGGTGACGGCTAGACCAGGACCGAGTAGGGAAAACAGACCTGGACAGGATTTTTAGAACGCGACAGACCACTAGATTTCAGTGTGAATGTATATAAACATCCACGTGAATTTTTCAAAATTGAGGAGGAAGTAGAGCCAGAAACTAAGGAAAAATTATGTTTGCCAATTATTAATTTAGAAATTTTTGAGAATAATGTAGAAGTATTACTTGATACAGGGGCAGAGGCGAGTTTAATATCGGAGGAATTCGTTAGCAAAATTAGGGATAAGGTTTGTGATAGAATTATGCCTATAAAGCGTAGCCATTTAGTAGCTCCAAATAAAAAGAAGTTTGCTGTAGTGAATAGTGTTGTGGTGCTTAGGATAGATATAGGAGATTTAAGCTGTGAACAGGAGTTTGTAATTGTACCTGGACTGAAGTTTCAGAGCATTTTAGGTGTTGACTGTATGATGAAGTTAGGGGTTT
The DNA here is from genome assembly GCA_036346225.1 of Platerodrilus igneus. Lineage (NCBI taxonomy): Eukaryota > Metazoa > Arthropoda > Insecta > Coleoptera > Lycidae > Platerodrilus > Platerodrilus igneus. The sequence goes on along the minus strand of JARFIW010001495.1, from coordinate 285,063 downwards.
TGATAGATATGGAAAGGAAGGTAGTAAGGATTAAAGATAGGGTAATGCCATGGAAGGGCAGTTATGAAGTCACAGAGGATGACACGGGATTTAGTATTAATGTAGTAGAGGTAGAGGATGATGAAGTAAAACAGATCAACACAATAAGATGTCCAGAGGATAGGAGAGTAGAGGTTCAAGCTTTATTACAAAAACATGCAGAATTAGTGGGGGTAGAAGCAAGCACAGTGTTAGGCTATGAGCACAGATTGGAAGTGGATAATTCAGAACCGTTCAACGCAAAGGTTTATCCAATTCCAGCAGCATATCGGGAGCAGGTGAAGGCAGAATTAAATAAAATGTTGGAAGATGGCATAATAGAGGTATCAAACACTCATTTCATAAATCCGTTGGTGGTAGTAAAGAAAAAGGATGATAGCATTCGTTTATGTTTAGATGCACGAAAAATTAACCAACGGACCAAACCGCAATTCCATTGTCCACCATCCATGGACACACTTTTGACGAGATTAAGTGGCAAATTTATTTTTAATAAAGTAGATTTAAGGGATTCATTCTGGCGGATTCCATTACACAAAAATTCTAGAAGGTACGTAGGGTTTTCCATAGAGGGAAAAATCGATAATTGTAAAGTAGTATCGTTTGGTTTGTCGGCAGAAAGGGAAACAATAATAAATGAGAAACAGACAAGTGTAGGGACTGAAGAAGAAGTAATATTTAAGAGTCAGGATAAGAGGGATGATAAGTTTATTGTATGTGAGATAATAGAGATGATAAGTGTAGATATAGAAGGGGGAGAAATAGGAATGAAGAGTATTAGGTTGGTGAGAAGAAAGACTTGGAGGGTCAAGAAGAGAGTTAGATTTAAATAGGATAGGGATAGCATAGGTGCATATAGAAAAGTAGAAGTAAGTGTTTATAGAAAATAAAGCTAGGTATGGGATAAATATGGGAGATAATTAGAAATAGGTTTAGGATGAGAATAAAGAGGAAATGTAGGAAGAAAATAAGATAGGTTAAGTATAAATATTTCATATAAGATTAGTGGCGAGTTAGGAATAGAGTAAGAGTAGGATAGGTATATAGGATTAGGTAGGGGGAAGTAAAGTATAGTGAAGATTAGTTAAAAGTTAGGAATAGGATAGGTATATAGGATGTATATAGGATTAGATGGATAAGTAGGATGAAGTTAGGGATAATTTCAGTTTATAGAATTAGGTGAGAGTTAGGAATAAGATAGGGATATAGGGTAGGTAAATAATTTTTTTGATTGGAGACAAAGTAGGTAAGTTAGATAGATAAGGGTAGAGAGATAGGCAATTTTTTTGTAATTTTTTTGTCTAAATGTTTTATATTTGAAGTCAAATAAGTGGGATTATTTGTATTCAAATAGGGGGAAAATACTCATATTTAGACCAGGGTAGAAAATTAAATAATCACATCAAATAATTTTAATCACCGTGTATAAGGAATTTCATTAAATAATACGCGTTATTAAAACCATGAAGCATAAATAAACTCGGTTGTTTCAGTAAAAATAAGAAATTTAAATTATTTATAAGACGAAGCAGTAGTGAAAAGCTCTGCGTGTAATGTAATTATTCCTAAACAAAGAGAAATTACGTGCAAAGTTTATATTAATTAACTCTATTTAAGTAACCGGTAGTAAAACAAAGTGTACCTATAATAATTAATATTTAAGTTGTATTCGCTAAAAAATGAAAAGGATAGAAATCAATTTTAATTGGAGTTAATTAAACCGTTAATAACATATAATACCTATAGAAACTTGTAAAAACCCAAGATTAAAATACCACGGATTAAAGCTCTGAGAATTAATATTATGTTGAACACCTGCGTAGTTTAAATAACACATTCGGCGTAAATTTTGCAGATAATTAATGTTTCAAAGAATCTTGGAGAAACCGGGGCTTAATATTCACGAGAATGTGCGATACGGGGTTATTAAACCCAGATAACAGTCCACATGGACTAAAATATAATCGATAATAAAGTATATCAAGTTGCACCAATAAGAACACGGTAGAGAAGGAAAGAGAAAATGCGTCAAGCAAAGACACATATTGTAAAAGGCGGGGTTTAAGCAACGTCACGGGGGTCACAAATGGTTAAAAATAGGATGCAAATATCAGAGGTAGAACAACAATTTCTGTACAAAATCAATTAGTTTTTCTCGGACAGGCTTGCGTGCCGTGTGGAAATTTTCGGAGATTTGAATGGGGCGAGTAAAAATTCGTAAAAATCGATGTGCGAGCAACAGACTGGGAACATAGAATGAGGAATTCTTTGGAATTACCCGTTTTAGAGACTCGACCGACAGACAGGCTTTTTGCTATATATACCGGTGGTAATATGAATTTCGGCCTCTTAGACTTTTGACGATTCGATGCGTTAAAAACTCGTACATACGCGACTTGATTAAAGATGGTAAACCGTGCATTTTAGTTTGATTAAATAATTTAAAGTTTGCTAGTATATTTTAGTGATTCAAAATAGCTTGTTATTTACGTGCTAACATGAATGTACTTCAGTGCACTTAGATACAAGGTAATAAAAGTTAGTTTCACTGTACCAATCAGCAAAATTTACAACGACGAATGTATACACAAAAGTAGGCAGTTTTGGCGTATATTGGTGACAGAAGCATGAATTCTTTGCTATTTTTCGGGGTGTTAATAATTAAATGGTTCAAATACGTGTCTGGATCCATGAAACAAGGGTCAGATAAACACAGATGAGTTCCGGAAAGGCCCAGAAACGACTTTGAATGGATGGTGATGGAGAAAATTTAAAAGCGTAGAGAATCAGAAGCCGTAAATATAATCCTGGTGAATGGTGTGATTAACTAAAGAAACGATACTTTGAAGCTACGAGGACAGTAACCTTCAGGTAAATTATACTATTTTGTTTGAGATTTTTGTGTGTGTTGAATAACTTTATAATTGATTTACTCAAAATGGACAGTAGTGAAATGGTACTAACAATAATATTTTAATTTTAAGGTGAAATTTGCTTGTTTAAGTAGAAAGGGGTATTTAGTATTGATGTTCTGGATTATGATGAAAATTTAGGGTATGTCTTTGAGCTCAATTAGACGAACCTGGTTAATTAACGCAAAGGGGTGGTAGATGCTCCCTTTGTACTCTGCATATATTGTTATAGTAATTAGTAGGCATCCTACAAGGACTTTAATTCTGGATGCACATTAAAATGATAATAAATTTAATTTTGAAATTTTCCGATATTAAAATTTATGCTGAATATTAATTTTGAAATTTTAATGTATTATGAATATTGATGTAAATAGAGTTGACGTTGATGTTTGTGGTAGGAATGTGTTTGTTTTTTTATGAATGAGGAGGTTTATAAAATTAGGTGAGCAGCCGAGGCGAAAAGAGGATCACAGCAGTTTATGACGCCCAATCTGTGGGACTAGAATTTTTTTGTTGAAAGGACCCAGTTCCCGCATTCAAAGGAGTATATCACAGCAATATATATATATATATATATATATATATATATATATATTCACCCCACCATCAACTGAACGTTTGTACATTGTGATTTTATATTACGAGGGTCGTCCGAAAAGTAGTACCCGTTTTTTAATAAAAAATAAACTAGTACATCTTAACAAATTTTAATGTTTTATTTGAAAAAAACAAACCTAACACTACTTTTTCACATAGTCACCTCGCAAATTTAAGCATTTATTATAACGTGAGACTAGTTTTTGTATGCCAGCTTCGTACTTCTCTGCCCCCAATGTATTGAGATATGTAGTCGCAGCTGCTTTCAGTTCATCATCACTCTCAAACCCATGTCTCGTCATCAGTGCTATGCGAGTCAAGAAAGAGTCTCATTCACGAGAATAACGGTCCAAAAACGTCAGTGCTGCAGCCATACGGGTGGTTTTGTGTTCGTCAGTAAGCATGCGAGGGACCCACCTTGCTCAAATCTTCGCATAATGAAGGTGTTCCTTAACAATTTCATGAATAACTGTTCGTGAAACATTGCTGAAATTTTCACTGATCTCAACAATTATTACGCGCCGATCGGCCTTCACGAATTCATTAATCACGATTTCACAACTGGCGGCGTTCTCTATTTTTTGAACATTATAAACACTCACAGAAAGAACACAGTCAGTACCAGCGAGGGGTAACTGCACATAGACAGCTGCAATATAACTAAACGTGTTATAACTAGTCCGGATGCTACTCTACTCACCAGCGCCCCACACGGTACAAACGGGTACTACTTTCCGGTCGGCCCACGTACGTCCAACGTCCAGGTGAAATACTATGTCCAGTATACGAACGTCGAATTTCCAGCATGTTAAATTTTTGTAAGAGCTAAATATGTCATTTTAGCAAAAATTAGGGTAGACGTCCCTTCTCTGCAAAACATAAAAAGATATATATTTTTGGTTCAACGTTTTTACAACAGAGGCACTGCGTTCGTCGGGTGTATTTCGAGATCGTATATCAAGCTGTACTCCTTGAAGTCGTTCGTTATTTCAGGTACACAACGATTAAGCTTTACTTGTTCGGTCGACTAGTATGTGGGAGGGAAGTTTGAACAGGCGCTTTCTGTTTTTACTTTTCCGTAAGATAGTAGATCTCGTTTTAACGATTTTGAAGGAGGAAACTGTGTTCAAGCGTTCATTGAAGGAATACAGTAGTCTGTAAAATTGAAAATGCATACATGTTAAATAATTGACTTTAATTAGGACATGATTTAGGATTTAACTATTATTATTATAACTTACCACGAGTGACAATCGAGAATAATTTTGAACCCAAGCGTTTGTCAACCAAGCGCTTTATAATTTTGCTATAAGTACGACCTTAATTTTAAACTACATTGTATTTTGACGCAAATGTGATTTTACTGAATTAATACTTTTCTTATTTTGGTTATTTTAGAATTTCGGTGTTATACATCTTAATTTTTAATAATATTTTCTAGAATAACGCAATTTAAAAACAATTTTTCCCGCTGTGTATGTTTGTTGTTCAAGGTTGGATTTATACCGTGCCATTGTATTCAAATCTTTTTATAGAATCTATATTATTAAATCGGTTGGTGAACGTGATTTTTAAAGAACAGTTAAATTTATTGATTATAATAATGTTAACTAAAAATAGTTCTACAGACACTTAAATTTTCCTAATGTGAAATAAAACACTTCATATATAAAAGCGGATTAGGTGTTTTTGTCTACAAGCGTAATAAACAATAATGAACTCCCGTTCTTGAACGCAAAATCCCTTGAGTGTACTTACTATTTTCAAGTGCCGAAGTCATTGAGAAGAATGTAAAATATTTCCTTCAATGTTATAAATAATTACTTTCTTAAGTTTAGACGTTCTATTACCCCCTCCGACAATACCATGCCTGTAAAATTCACTATACTGATGCTGATTAAGATTTTGCGAGGTCTAGGCTTAAATTGACTGCTTTTCGCTAAATATTCATATTTTGTTTCTTCATGTTAAATAATAAATGATCTTTGAAAGTAGATTACTAAAGAGGAACTAGAATTGGATTTGTGCTTCCATGAAGAATATTATTATGCATTTGTTTATTGTAATCCGTAGAGGCGTAGACAATTACAAATATAAAAATATTTAAGTTACAGACATGACTAAGAGAAACAAATTCAATAAGCGTAATTTCACGTAACCGTTTTACCTAATAATTATTTGTATACCAAGATTGTGAAAGTGCCTTTTTGCATACCGAGAATTTGCTTGTTGCTGAGGCAAGATAATCTCAAGGTCGCTACAAAAATTTCACGGCCAAGGTGTACACACTAGACTGTTTAGGAATAGCCTAAACATCATTTCTTATATAACTGCACATACCACTTTAAAATTAACAGCCTACACACTTTGCGAATCATCTGCACACACCCAAACACGCAGCGACTGACCCAGAAGAGCAAAATATTTTTTGAACTAATCGCCATTATACCGTTTTAGTAATATGTAAGTTAGTTCTATTTTTAGAAGTTCCGAAAGTTTATTAATTTATGTGTTTCACGAACTCTGGAAGTAAATTCTGAATCGTAGTATCATATAGCAGAATATGATTTATTCAACCTATATTTTTTGGTACTAATAGATCATGGTTCATAGCTAGGAAGAAGCAATAATTGTTTCATTTTCATATTTTAGCCTAGGATATTAGATTATTTTAGGATTAGTTTGATTACGTATCATGATATAAATATAACACAGACACACGTCTTCCTTTATAATATAAAAATGCAATTCAATCGAAACTTTATTTTTCCAGAAAATATACAAACGTAGTTTCCGACTTAGAACCTTAACTTATAAGCTAAACGCATTATTAGCATAATAAACTGCTTTGTACTAAAAACGTTTGTAAAGTTACAATAATAGTAGTAGTAAAAAAAATCGAAAATAATACCTGTATAACGTACAAAGTATACGATGTTACCAAAATACAGTTATTACTTTGACGAGACATATTCTGAACATAAACTTTTATTTTTAGTCAGTCTACTATCTAAAATATCCGGAAACTATGTCTTTAACTTTTCACACTCAAGACATTTTGTGGGTTTTTAGATTTTATGTTTTGCCAAACAATTTTCAACAATTTTTTTTTGTTTATTAGTCCAAGATACCAGTTGTCCTTATTTTGTGTAATTTTTATTGTGTTCGTTTTCATTGTGTTACATTTGAAAACACTGATACGGTCACATTTCACAATATTGCGCAATGTTTTATATTATGACATAATTACGTGGCAAATTGTATCAAATACCAAACACGTTTACAATGATACAATTCTTATTTGAAAATGTAAATAAAGCAAAGTATTCACTTAAAACACGCCTTGCAGTTAAATCTCAGGGCATCTCGTTGTTTCCGGGTGGGTTGCGTCACGCCATTGTTGAATCAGCTTCTCTTCGTCTTCCTCTTTTATTTGTAGTGGAACGGCAAGGATACAGGTAGAGGTAACGATAGAAGGTAGAGATATAAAGGAAGCTACATCCTAAAAAAAAGAAGAAAAGACAGACCCACGACACAGGTAGACGTTACCCGCTTGACGTCTCGTGGCTAATAATGTCGTGTCACACTGCACACTTGCGCCACTCACTCTGCGCCTGCGCAACTGTCCGGGATGGCGGAATTTAACAAGTTCATTTTAAAATAATGTTGGGAATTTAGTCACATATTTAAAAATGTACACTTCCAAATTTGGAATGTAAGAATCGCGACAAAGCCATAAAAGAAAAAATCTTAAAAAAAGAAAATGACTGTTAGCACGGTAAAAACTTAAAATCTAAAGTCTAACTAACTTACAATTCTTTGATGTGGCGCAGATAACTGCGCCACATCAAAGCATCAACAGCACAAATTTGTCGGAGCGCACAAAACACTACTATAACTAAAGCTAACATTACAGTTTTTAAGTGCACACGCACATAAGCATTGCAGTTAAACTGTTTTTTCTTTAGCAAGAAAATGACCAAATTTCAAAATGCCCAAGAGAGCAAGTTACTATATGTTTTAGCAAATTTTTATGTATTGATACTCTGGCTTAATAAACAATACACATCAAAACTTTTTCATGACATGGTTGTGAATCAACAAATTTACCAACAGTACCATCTTACTAATTTCTTACATTACTAACCTAACAAATTACATTGCTACCATCAGGTTAGCTTCTTCACTCAATACTCAAAAATAATTCTTACATCTGATCATAAATACCAAATGTCAGGAAAACAAAAGATAGTAAGACAAAGTCTCAAGTTATTATCAAAGATAATAGGTAAGATAAAGATATTAAGATAAAACTAGATAATAATAGATGGATCCGAAACGTCCCAGTACGCTAAGGCACGCTACGACTATAAACATTAAAGATATAGCGTAGAATTCGCCTGCTCACCAAGTCGTTTTGTCATCCATCGCAAAGATACAAGATAGAGTGACTTTTTGAAGCCATTACACAGGTAAGATACTCATACCCCCTTGAAGAGAGTGACCTGTGAGTCAGGCCCGTTAGTTATAACGGTATGAGGGACCGAAAAAAGGCATGTGGGTGCATTCCTGCACCCGGCGTTGGATGATATCGGTAAAACATCCACACGTTTCTACATACACTCACACATACATACATTCACGTGCGGCTGACAGCGGCACCGCATGACCTCACGAAAGATTCCCAGAAACGTGGTCCGGGTGTCTGTGAAAACCCCCGGCGCAACCACACGGTGACTAACGGAAATGAAAAGGCACTAGAGATATAGGAAAGGTAAAAAGAGGGAGGTAGGCATTTTGGAATGTACTAGTGACACCCAGGTAGAAGAGAATAGAGGAAGGGCTCGCATTGAGCAAAAGCGATAGAAAAAGGTGGATAGAAAAGCACTACTCAACCAGCCAATGTGGTCAGTAGCCCGGAGTGAGGGAAAAATCACTCTTATGTGGTAGACGGGTGTTCCGGGACATGAACAGGTCTACCGAATGAAAAATAAGGCGGAAACGGAGATAGCCGGATAAGAAAAAATAGAGTTTTGAACAAGCGTCCGAGAGAAGATAGAGAGTTGTCCCTATTAAATTCAGGTCGGTCTGAAGGACCACCTGCTATGTTAATCAGACAAGTTAAGGCACATAATAAGTTAAAAAATTACTAGACTCCTGATGAGAACTAGTACGATCATTTTCCTAACGAGTGCATCCACTGCGATAAGAAAATCAGACAAAAGTTGAAACAATAACTTAAAAGTATCACTACAGATACCTTTACACGAAAAACCAACTGTTCCAATTACAAATCGTTTCTAACATTTCGTGCGAGACTGCAGTAATATCTATAAAACTGCTGCCTCTATGCCCCTCAAACGTAGGTGAATCATTAGTGTTTATCACACTAAGGTCCCATTCCGTAAAAAGATCAGCAACCTGCGAGCCTCTATCGTCTTCGATAGGGCTGCCCCATAGTGGCGACTTGGCATTAAAATCTCCCCCAATGATTAGATTTTTATTCCTGCCGATTTTATGAATCTACTTGATTTATCAAGTCTTCGGTTTGGGGATTTTTCCGCCGGGAATCGACCGGCGGGAGGTACGCGCTTATTACGTAGAACGTATTCCCCCCTGATTTGATTTCGGCCGTCGTTAAAAATTCGTTCGATAAATTATTTAATATAATTCCGGCGCACGTCCCATTATTTATTATTATCCCGCTACGCGGTCTTTCACTATTTGCGTTTAAGACGGTAACCCCCCTCCCAAAACCTGTTATTTTGTGGCTATACAGGTGCGGTTCCTGTATAAACCCGATGTCGATTTCATTTTCTTTTATTATTTTGACAAAATTATTGGTGGCCCTTTGCCCTTGCCTAAATTAATCTGCGCGCATTTAATTTTCGAGCTCCTCAAAACATCATCTAATGGCCTAGGATCCATAGTCGATGTTCCTGGTGATGACTGCCTTCAACCGCTGCATCGTGGGGCACTGGCTGGATTTCGCATCATGACGAGTGTCGACCCTGACGCTACCAACCCTATCGTTCGACCTCACACAGACAACACAACAAGAAACTGACTGCCTACAGCTCTTGGAACTCATGCCCCACTTCGGCGCAGTTACCGCAAAACTGCACCCGCTCCTTACACTCTGTGTACCTGTGGCCGAACTCGTAGCAACGGAAGCACTGGATCATTGAGAAATGATCCCGAGCCCAAACCCTGCGCCAACGCAAACAAACTGCCTCCGACAGAAAACACCTCCTAGCCGCCGGCGAAACCTCAAAACGACGCTGGCCAACGGATTTCTGGGTCCCCTGTCACCGAATCTCCTTCACCCCCTCCTCGAACCTAATCCCCTGAAGCGGGGGTTCTGAGCAATCAACCTCTGCAGGAGCTCTTCTTGCTTCATCTCCTCTCTACCCCAAGGAGCACGATGCGCGGCCTCCTCTTCTCGATGATCCTAGCTGTAAGCCCCTACAAGCGCCACCTACCGTTGACTGGCATCCTGGCATCCTCCTTGCCAGCACACTCGACAACAACGCCACCCCTACGCGTCCGACGTGCTCCGACAACTTACGAAACCATCCTTGTACGGGCCAACCTTACTCTTCAACGTCACCATAACGTCGTCCTTCACTCCTGGGTTGGCGTCGACACGAACTGCGACCGTCGACACTGCCTTTCTAACCACTGCTCCAGCATAGGACATCACACCTCTTGGTGCCCCTGCCCTACCACGACCTGCTCAGTGCGCGCCGCTGCCACTGCTACCTCCGCCACAGCCTCCTTCACCTCGCCACGCACCTTCCTGAGACCCCTAACCATCCCTAATAGCTGATTCGCAACGTCTCGGAACTCGTCCGCGGCGTTGCGAATCACCTTCCTGTCGTCTACGGTGATGGTCGCCGAAGTAGCAGGAACCCGCTTATGTATAAAACCGTGCGCCCTCCTGGCACGGAACATCAAGAGATCCAGCTCGTCTAGGTCACTAGCAGCAACACTTCCGTCGCTACCAGTCGACCCACGACGCTGTCCTCTTTACGTTGCGGGCGACTGAGGCTCGGCTCCACACACAAGGGGCGCCGACCCCTCCGACTCCACCACCGCAGACCCAGGCTTCTTCTGCGACGCGACTACCTCCCCGTCAGACTGCGACACCAACTTCTCTACCGCAACCGCGAGCTCCTTTTCTCCAACCTTCTCAACCGATCCAGCCTCCGACTGCTCACCCCGGACCAACTCCGACCGACCACCCCTCTTCTTCTTCGGCAACGGCTCCTCATCCCGATGGACAACCATGCTGAAAAATCAGATAACAAAACAACAAAGACAAACAAATCCCAGGTCAAAGTGCCCTGACGACGCTAAATAAACTCGAAGCTAAGATGTATAGCTAAACGGCAAAACAACAACAAGTACAGAACAAAAACGCTGCACCATTAAAAGACCAAGATTTCAAATTACCCTTAAACTTTTCTGTATTTATTTATTTATTCAAATTTTTAAAAATCACCAAATGAAATTTCAAATTTATCAGAAATAAAATAAACACTAACGTCAAAATAACAAGGAGGACAAAATAAGATAGCAAGCCCAATAAATATACGCAATTAAAAATCTACTATAACAAAACTGTATTTATTTATTTAAAATTCAAACTAGCTTATTACCTCAAAAACAAATTTATAAAATACCAGACTTTAAATTTAGAAACAAACTAATTAAAACACGGGTTATTGGAATGCGGTACCGGAAGCACTTACCGCTTATTTACTCGATGTTTACTGGACCTTGAAATGTTACACTACTAATTATACCCAAAGATCGATTTTAAGGAATCTTAAAGTACACGTGTACTTAAAAATGGAATATTTATATTCAAATTATTTTAAAATTTACGGTTTTTAGTTATCTGTTTGATTCAAAAGAGTGCAGATTTTGGTTTTTAAATTGTTATTTTATTACACGCACGATATATAATTTTCCCGAATTTATTTGCTTGTTTTACGCGTTGTAAGGCATTACAATTTGAATTAGGACCGCTATACTTGCGGCCACGTCCCCAATGTTCCACCCGGAGGTACTACATTGGGAGCGTTGTAAGGCATTATAATTTGAATAACGGCCGCTATACTTGCGGCCACGTCCCCAATGCTCCACCCGGAGGTACTACATTGGGTTTAAACGCGAAAAATAATCGTGCTGCGTTGTAAGGCAGCAGAATTTTTATTGTAAAAGGCATTAACTGTTTTCAGCCAATTTGACCATTCGGCCGGGGTAGTATGACATATTTCAGATAGAGGAGGTAAGTTTTTCTATAAATTTAAGGTAGCAGTATTATTCTTATTAGATATATTAGATAGAGGTTTAATATTAGAGGTAATTTTATGTTTTAAATCTATCGACGTCTGGGTGCGTTGAATAGTTGGTGTTGAGGACGATTTTGATTCCTTGAGATATTCACGTCCCGGGTAGGAATATCTCTGCAGAAGTTTTCCGATAAGTTAGGGTTACAATTGGTACATCTAGATTTGTAGGCACTGCTACGACTACAACCATAACAAAAAATATTTTTTGGGTATGTACACACGTTATAGGTATGTCCACTTTTCTTACAATTCCAACAGGTAAGTGAGTTAGTTGAAGGGGAAACGAGAAGATTAATGCTAGATAGTTTACGAGGGGGTTCAGATTGGCATGCTAAGTCAGGTTGTAATAGACCAGATTGTTTTTCTGGGGGAGGACGGTATTTATCTACACGTAATTTCACTTCTTGAAGCGAGCGATATAAATCTTTAAACGGAGGTAAGGAAGAAATGTGTTGTAACGCTAAACGTTCGGAAAAATATGGGTTCAGATTTCTACGAAGTAGATGAATAATTTTGGATTCTGGTGATTTTTTTATCTAATCTGCTATATAAAGCTTTCATTGAGGTAATAAAAAAGATTACGTTTTCGTTAGGTCCCTGAGTACGATTTTTTATTTCATTCCAGAGATCGGTGATATAGCCATAGGATAATAAACTGCGTTTTAAGCACGTATCTAATTCTTCCCAGGTAGAAATCTGGTTTCGTATATTTCTATACCAAATTAAGGCAGAACCGGAAAATAATTCGCCTGCAGAGACAAATAAATCTTCGTCTGTGCAGTTACGAGAAATTTTAAAGTCATTTACTCTATCTAGGAATGACATTAACGAGATTTGGGAATCGAAGCCCTGAAAAAATATACACCACTTATACACAAGTATCGATTTCCCAGACGATGTAGGTTGAGAAATTGTTAAATTAGAAAAAGCAGTAGGTACATTTACATCAAAATCTAAGTTAGGTTTTTCGAGGACGATTCCTTCGAGTAAGAGAACATCAAATAGGAAGGTTTGTTTGCTTTCGTTAGCTTGTTCATCGTTAAATAAGGATAATAAGTCTATTCGCTGTTACAAGTGCGTCATACGCGACGCAATGCGTTTAAGCTCAATTTCGATAGGTTTGGAATCAGTTTTATGAAGTATATTACTAATGTCGTCAAGAGATTGTTTAATTTCAAAGGTATTTTGAGGTTAATTAGAGACCACTACAAGAGAAATTGGTTGACTTTTAGCTTCTTGAGCTAATATAGCTTTCAACTGCAATCGCCTATCATTTTGATTGGTTGCCGCTTGAATATTCCGCGACTCCAACTCGAAGATCATTTCAAACGCTTTAAGATGTATGGGATTCATTGTACTATAGTGTTTAAGGAAGTAGATATAGCGAAATCAGGTTTACTATGTTGTTTGAGAAAAAAATATTGCAATTTAAATGTTTAGGGAATTACGATAGCTGTATTTAGGGACAAAATTTTCCCTAAGAAGAATCTATAACCTATAGTATAGAATATAAGAAAACGGTTTAAAATTATGGCAAACCAAGATAATATAGGAGTTAACTGAAATTTAAAGTAAAAACAGCTTTCAATAAACTAAACCAAAATCGGGTAAAACAGATATATAATCAAATTTAATATAATATTAAAAAAAATTTTTATAAGGGATACAAATAAACAATGCAGTTAATTAATTATATATAATGGTACTTACGAAAAGAATTATTTAAATCCAAAAAAGCACATGTTTTCCACTTAGAAGTGAGGTTAAGATAGTTTTAAACACCTCAAGGTATATGATTTAGTTTAATCCTAAATTAGGTTAGTTAATTATTTGAGAGAATTGAAATATAAATACACTGTTTTTGTAAAGAAAGAATAAATTTCAGTACATTTAAAGCTGCATAGTTAATTAACTTAAAAAATGCAAACAAATAATTAATGAAAGTGACAGTTTCAACTTGTTATATAAAGATTTATGCTCCCTCCAAAGGAACCAACGCAAGATAAAAAAAAAACTAGATTCGACGTTGCCAAGTTGTATTTTTTCTACCCAAAAGTCACTAAAAATTTTAAAAAAATTATTAATTATTAGATATTTGAGTGAAAAACCTAATTTTTTACAAAGATATATTCAAAACTAACGTCTTAGAAGATAGATTAGAGGTGAAGACGAATTTTCAACACACGTATGGGCGGCACTGTTACATTTGGCAACACTGATACGGTCCACGTTGCACAATATTGCGCAATGGTTTATATTATGACATAATTACGTGGCAAATTGTATCAAATACCAAACACGTTTACAATGATCCAATTCTTATTTGAAAATGTAAATAAAGCAAAGTACTCACTTAAAACGCGCCTTGCAGTTAAATCTCAAGGCATCTCGTTGTTTCCGGGTGGGTTGCGTCACACCATTGTTGAATCAGCTTTTCTTCGTCTTCCTCTTTTGTTTGTAGTGGAGCGGCAAGGATACAGGTAAAGGTAACGATAGAAGTTAGAGATGTTAAGGAACCTACATCCTAAAAAAGAGAAGAAAAGGCAGACCCACGACACTGGTAGACGTTACCCGCTTGACGTCTTGTGGTTAATAATGTCGTGTCACACCACGCACTTGCGCCAGTCACTCTGCGCATGCGCAACTGTCCAAGATGGCGGATATCAAAAATTTATTTTAAATTAATGGCAGGAATTTAGTCACATATTTAAAAATGTACATTTCCAAATTTGGAATGTATCAATCTTGGCATCTTTCAAGCTTTACCATTAACTTTTCATTTGTAGGTATTTCTTTACACTTTTTGGTTTGGTCTTCTTTTGAGTTTACAGAGTCTTTTAAGCTCACCTCTATATCTTCATTAAATAGAGTGACGTCAATTTCATCATGATTTACGTCATTTTCTATTATGACTGGTTCGTTCTCCAAGTCAATGTTAATTTCGTCCAATGTTTTTCCTTTAAATTGCATAGCTTTTCCATCTTCCATTAACATAAGTAGTTTTGATATCTTAGCTGTTTGATATATATCACTGGGCAAACGGTAAGATTGTCTGTGAATACCAATTGTGTGTCCCACGAATGTGACCAATTGCTCAAGGTCATTTTCGAATATGTTAAAAATTTGAACAAGAGTTGCCATATGTTTTCTCAGCCTGGTGTACGTTAAAGCATTCTGATTTTTGCGCTTTTATTTCAACTTATAGTCGTCTCACTATTTTAAAGTTTGAACTGTGATCAATAATTTTCTATTAACTAAATTTTCAAGAACTTATATCTCAAAATGTACTTTAACTAAATTCCATTATTTTTCCTTTTAGTTTTCTGCGTGACTGGTAAATGGTTAATATTTTTATTGCTTCCCTAATGGAAATGTTTAAGGTTTTTAGCCCCGCTCTCGGTTTTCTGATTTTCTATTTTGGGTATATCCGTAACCCATACTTAAGTCCAAGTCGTAGGTTCCAGCTGTCGTTTGAACCTCTGGACCACACTCATCTGTCCTTGACCTGGAAATTCCAAATCATATTTTAACTTTTTTGGCTGGCTACCATGGTATGTCGGTTGAGTCACCTAGGTCACCGAACAACATGCCTCGGGTAAATATTAGAAGAGTACCAATCTATTATAAAACGACAGCTGTGCTAGTTCACGTGTTTATTTATTCGTAGATACTGGATGGGGCACTACATACGAACTATTCGCTGGCATTTAAACGACAAGTAATGAAAAAAATGATTCTTAACAAAGTACATGCAGAATGATTAGTGCTATATCGTTGAAAAAATAAATATGTGTCCTATCAAACTTGGAATTTTGTAAATGGAGCACCCTGTATTTTTATGCATATTTGAATTATAAATTAAAAAACACTGTATGTTTCTTAAAATGCCCATATCCTTACCTATGATTGTTTTTGAGACAAATCGATTTTAAACAAATTTCAGAATGTACGCCAAAATAAAAATAATTGTGAATTTAATAATAATAAACAATTTCGTCTTTTACCAACTGATTAAGAACTTTTGTTCATATACATACTCTAGTGATCACATAAATTTATTATAGTGCTGCGAGATCAAGTTAATTAAGAAAATATCATCGTAATTTTTTGAGGATAATACTTGTACTCTTAGCGACTACGTCAAAGTAAATTATTGTGCCAGCTTTTACAAATTTTACTGTAACTGCGAGTGTTGAAGGGGATCGTATAATCAGCTTGAGAATAAAGAACTGTTATCACAAATAGAGTTTTCGTTACATTTGTGTCAACTGGTGAAATTTTAGTTGGGATAATAACTTTACAGTGGTTTCTATTTGCATGCTTAAAACTCATAGTTAACAAAAATTGGATAGCGAAATCCTTTCTTTCTTGAAGGGATTTAAGTCAAACGTTGCGGAGAGCTTGGCTAAAATATTCGGAAACTTACACAAACACCTAAAGAAACAAGACCAAAACTCTGCAAGCCTGGCAGCGAAATAAGAGAGAAATTACAGGAAAATGCCGTAAACCTCGCAGAAAACAGTACAAGCACCAGAGCACTTAGTGCCGGTGATACAACGGCAGGTCCCAAAATCTAAAAATGTCGGAGAACGCGAACAACCTTCAAGGTTCAGAATAAAGCCACCCACATTTGATGGGAAATCAACTCTGCAGGCATATTTTAAATAGTTCGAGGCTGCCGCGAGAGCTAACGTTGGAACGATGGTTAAAGGGCAACCACGTTAATGGTCGTGTTATAGGTGAGGTCTTGAATATTATACCGGTCATACCAGGTCACGACCAAAAAGCTATGGGGCCTTAACATCAAGGCTGAAAATGAAGTACGGCACTCTTTCTGCAACAAGTATATCACGATCAAGTGGAGAACTGTTACCAAAAGGATAACAAAAATTTGCAAGAAATTAAGGCAGATATTGCTTGCTTGGTGAGACTAGCCTACCCAACAGCACCAGATAGCTTTCTATAATAACTGGCAGTACATACCTTTATTGACGGGATACGTGACAGAGAGATACAGCAAGCACTATGGCTGTCTCGAGCAAGGGCCTTAGGTTATGCGCTAGCTCATACTCTGGAATTTGAAAGAGGCAAAGCAAGCTTCGCTTCATAGTAGTGGCAAATGAAAGATGTTCCGTATAGGAGCAGTGCTCAGAAAGCAAAAGATGAAAGGACCCAGGTGCTGGAATTGTGGTGAGTTTCTGCATATACAGCTCAAATATAAGCCGTTCAGGAAAGAACTAGAAAAGCCGCAAACTAGAGAGGTTCGACAGGAAAGGGCGAAAGTCAATCTGGATGGATTCTACGCAAGAGACGATTATTGGCATTATATGATCTAAGAATGCGGACAACATTTACATATATGGACAGTTTAGCGGTAAGATTGTGAAGTTCTTGATTGATACCTTAGTAACTAGGACAATTGCTGAACCGGATAAGGTGCGCAACAGTGGTATAGTGGCACCCGCATGGCGCGTCTTCGAACCGTGGCTGGTGGGGGAATTCAAACACATGGAGTGCTAGATGTAAGAATGAGAGTTCGAAGCAAAATATTTGACCACCAGGTAGTAATTACGAACACTACCAAAGAAATTATCTTGGGAATAGATATCTTGAAGGGATACGATCCCATGTAGATATGAAGGAGGATGTCTTGGAGTAGGGAATGAGGAAGTGTCGTTTTGCGAAACAGGCGACGTGTCTGTGCGAGTTTGATGGACAACGGTGTCCTACCTGAAAGGAAACAAAATGTTATACTGGTATGCTTGGCTGTTTCTTTCCGAGAAGATTTTGCGTTCGCAATTGAACCGATTAGTGACGAACTCCTTGGAGATGGCGTGCTTTTGGAGAAGATCTATTGAAGTGACGGGTATTGTACCTGTTAGTATCTTAAACGTCAAAGACTTCTAAGGCGCTAAAAAAGAATTGAACGGTTCTGTGGTGTTCTTCGGTTTGTTCACGTCACTGGGTGTTCCTGTGTTGAAAAAGGATCACCCTCCAAAGA
The DNA here is from genome assembly GCA_036346225.1 of Platerodrilus igneus. Taxonomy (NCBI): domain Eukaryota; kingdom Metazoa; phylum Arthropoda; class Insecta; order Coleoptera; family Lycidae; genus Platerodrilus; species Platerodrilus igneus. Next base: position 267,151 of record JARFIW010001495.1, on the reverse strand, counting down.
GTGTTCCGCAAAGTTATTGGACCAGTTGACGAAACCGTGCCAGTTTCTTGAATAATAACTGGCAGGACTTAAGAACTTGATCCGACACTATTTGGAAGGTTTCGCAGTCGACGGCGGTCGATTAGGACCGCAGTAGCCAAGCACAAAATCGATACAGGAGATGCCCGGTCAATAAAATAGCAGGAGTGGAGATACCCATTGTCCAAACGCGAAGAGGTCGATAAGATGATGGGAGATATGGAAGGGCAAGGAATGATTGAGCATTCTGATAGCCCTTGAGCATCGCCTGTTGTGCTTGTTAAGAGAAAGGGCGGGCCAACAAGCTTTTGTTTGGACTGCAGGCGATTGAATGACGTGACCAAAAGGGATAGATACCTACTTCCAATGTTTGACGACATCCTAGATACATTTTCAGGGTAATGATGGTTCTCAACTTTGGATTTGAAGAGTGGCTACTGACAAATGAATATGGAATCCAAAGATCAAGACAATACGCTTTCGCTATTGGTACGGGCCTATGGCAATTTACAGTCATGCCATTTAGACTTTGCAACGCTCCGACTACCTCCGAAGGTATAATGGATAGCATCTTGCCTGGACTTTCGTGGAGAACGTGTCTGGTATATTTGTATGACGTGATTGTGATTGGAAAGTCGTTTGGAGAATATTTGAAAAATTTGGAAGAAGTGTTTCAAAGACTCAGGGAAACCAATCTGAAGCAGGGTCCAAAGCAATGCTACCTACTGGACGATGATGTGAAGTACCTAGGGCACGTAGTTTCACTGAATGGAGTCAGGCTAGACCCGGAAACGATTCAGGCGGTACAAGAGTGGTGGACGTCAAAAGACAAGGATCAGCTACGCAACTTTCTGGGATTGTTCACTTACTGTAGAAGATTCGTTTCGGATTTACGAATATTGCCAAGCCTTTGACCAAGTTGGCTGAAGATGTGCGCGATTACGTTTGAAATGAAGTTTGCCAGCTTGCGTTCCAACAACTAAGCCAGTTATTAATAACAGCTCTGATCTTAAATTATTATCATCGGTTGGAAGACAAACTCATTTTGGATATAGACGCAAGCGATGTGGCCATCGAATACCAAATGCAAGGCGGCCACAGAAAAGTCATTGGTTACTTTAGCAGGGTGCTCTCGAAACAACCAGAACGGAATTATTACGTTACAAGACTGGAACTGTTGGCTGTGGTACAATCTTTATAGCACTTTTATAAGTACTTCTACAAGAGAAAATTTCACCTGAGAAACGACAACGCCGCTTTGGAGGTGCTATTACAGTTTAGAAAGCCCGAAGGGCAAGTCGCCAGATGCATAGAAATGCTGCAGCAGTATTATTTCGACACGGAACACCATGATGGTGCAAGTCATCATAGTGCAGATGCGCTTTCGACACGGGCTTGCCCCGAAGTTTGTAGCCAATGTTTTTAATTATTAAATACCAGTTGAAAATAACAGGGGTTATAAATGTAAATATTTTTAATGTAGAGTGGAAAAGCGAGCATCTTAAATTATAGCAGACTGGATGTATAGTTGTCAAAAGCTTTTCAGATTCTTTTAGCGTAACAATCAATAATTCTAAGGTTATAATCAAGGAGGGTGAAATGTTAATGTTAATAAATTAACAGGAGTTATAGATGTAAATATTCTTTGCGTGCATCTTTTATCATAGTTTAGTAGGAAGCGTTAACATTTGTGTAACCTTTCAAAGTTATAGCAGAAGAGAAGTAGTTATAACGGATATTGTTGAAAACAAGTCAGACAGAGAAGTGCTCAAATAACATGTGTTGAGTAGGGAATAGATTTCGAGGTTATAGACAAGCTTGCATATGAGGAACGGAGATAGATTATTGGATTTCATATATACATATATAGTTTTAAGATTATTTGAAGGGGATAAACGAACTTGCAAACATGGTGTAAAAACGATAGAGGATGTAAAAGACATGGTAGACAGAGACAGAGATAACTCGTGATCGGGATATGAAATATGGTGTGAGTACAAAGTAAGAAAGGGAAAATGTTCATATGTAGGTTAGAGTGAGACGACATTAATACGCGTATTATGGAGGCGTGCTTTAGGTGCTAAACTTATGTTAGTGGAGGCTAGAATTCTGCGAACGTAAGATCTGTTGCGAAGCTAAACGAGTATTTTCGTAGTAATTGTTTGTTTGTATCGTTCAAAATTCCAAGATTTCGAAGACGGTTGGTGCTCGGATAGAAAAATTATAGAGAATTATTAAAGGTTAGCTTGTGTGTTGTGAGAATTAAGTGGCGGTTGAAAATTTAGTTTGGGGAAGTGTTGTGACCGTTTAGAAAATTACCAAGAAGGCTAGTTTGTTGGTGGTGGTGTATTTACGAGAAATTTCAAGTGTAAGGGAGCAGATTTGGCTATATAACCGCGAGGACGTGGTGATAGAGCTCTCTTTTCCTGGTCATCGACGCGTACACTAGTATTGGTGAATAAAATTACTGATTTTAGTATTTTAATTTGATAACAACATACATAAGTGGGTGTAATGTTGTACTAACAGTAAGACAAATTGTTGAAATATATTTTGAAAAATGCGAAGCTTGTGCAAGTAATGTAAGTACAGACTGCTTTATAATTTGGTTATTAGTGCAAGTTATGCACACAAATGGAATAGAGTTTATTGATCGATCGATTTGGTGGTTTACCTATGGTGAATAGAGGAGTTGAATGTACTGTAAATTGGTTTGAGAGAATTGAGTAGCAGATTACCGTCACGGATGGTGTGATTCAACTTGGGGGTGGTTCCAGAACGTGCAGTCATTGATGAGGGCAACGTCATCGATAGTTTGATTGCTGATCCATGTGCGGTGGCGCATTCCAGGGAAGAGATTTTTGTGGAACATCGCTTTTATGTGTTTATTTGGTGTGGTATGACATTTTGTGCCTTATGGGTATATTTTTATAAACGCTGTGGATTAAAGAGTTACCTATTGAATGTTGATGATTTATTATTTGACAAATGTATGTAGGAATTAATATTCATAAAATAATTTTATAATATTTGGTTATGTACAAGGTAAGAGGGACTTTTGGGTAATTTGCAGTGCAAAAATTTAGCACGAGTGTTTAAAATTTTTTACTATGAGCTCGTATTAAACCAGGATAACTTAAGGTTTATGGTTAAGCCCTATTACTTTAAACTGTTTTTTTTATTGACAAAATGTTATTTTGAAAATATTTGAAAGAAGCTGAACTATTTCAAAACCGAAGATGGATGTAATTTACTGATGTGTAAAATAACAATTGATAAAGATTTTTGGTGTTGAATTTTCTGTCTGAATAAGTCGTGGTTAATTTCTGCAGTCGAGTTTTCTTTGGTAGAATAGTAGGCTAGTATTTTTTAGGTATAAGCAGCAGATCAGCCGTGGCAAACTACATCGTTGGAGTTATTACACAGGTAGAGTATGCAACAATATGTAGCCGAAGCGCGGGACTTCAATCCAAGCAAACTTCAGAATCATGGCGACCCGAACGCGAGGGGCTCGAACTCAAATAAATTAAATTTTATTTCAGGAAACTGGCGACTTGTGATTAGGGTTAATTGTGTTGTAGGTTTTTGTAAATATTATTAATTTTTGTGTGTGTAAGTGTAGTGGTGTGAACGTATGTTGAGGAAAGAGTGGTTGAGGAGTCAATGAATAGAAATTGGAAACAGTGATAGTACTTTGTTTGATAAACTGGAACCGGAAATGGAAGAGGCAGGAGGTAGCAAAATGGATCAGTCGAAAACGGAGTCGGGAGAACAAAGCAACGAAATGATAATGAAAATGCTTGAAAGAATGAATGAAACATTAAGTGGGGTTAGGGAAGACTCAAACAGAAAATTAGAGCAAATGAGTGAAGAGTCAAATACGAAATTGAGCAAATAGGTGAAAAAAATCGATAAGGCTACGAAGGAGCTTAGTGATTTTAAACATAATGTAAATGTAAAAATGGAGGAAGTGGAAAGGAGAGTAGAAAAGAATGAAAGGAATATAGCAGGAATTAGATAGGAAATTAAATAATTAAAAACCGAAGTTAGCTTTTTGTGTGAGGAGCAAATTAACGGTAAAGTGACTGAAATGAGCAATTCATGTAGGGATCAATTAGAAAGGTTTGAGAGAGAGGTAAGGGGTATAAAACAGAATATAACAGCTTTAACGAGGGATGGACCGGGATTTTTCACAAATAATGCATCTCTAGATTAACATATGAAACCCACGAACATTTATTAATAATATTAGGACTTTAGTTTGTAATTTATATGATGAGCAGACCAAGTTAAACATTGTAAAGGCATTATTAAAGGATAATGCAGAGGCCTGGTACAATTTAGTAGGTCAGGAGATAGAATCATACATAGACTTTGAGGAAAAATTGTTAAAACATTATTGAGGTAATCATAAACAAGACCAAGTGAGGGACGACTTGATCACTGGAAGATATAAGAGGGAATTTGCGAGGATTGGGAAACGCGTCAGATTTAAAGTTGGGGACTTAGTGGTGGTGAAAAGCTTAAAAGTAGAAAAAAGGGAACAAATGACATGTGCAAAATTGCATCTACCATACGAAGGGCCGTTTGAAATTGGTGGGATAGTAGGAGAATGCACATATATGCACGTGATGTGGAGACCCAGGTAGAGCGTGGAAAATTCTACATTAGTCTATTGTTTCCTTATAAACAGGAAGAGAGGTATGAAGAAAGAAGAGAGGTAGGTTCAAGTGGTTAGTAGGGAATTGGTGTAAATAAAATATAATAAAGAGGTGGTCTAAATAATAGTTGGTAGATATCAATAATAGTGGATAGGTATAAATAATAGTGATAGGTATGAATAATAGTTGGTAATAATAAGTGTATATACAAATAATTGATAGTTATGTAAGAATATTTGAATTCAAATAAAACACAAACATTTGGTTGTTATTTGTATTCCAATAGGGGGATTATTCTGTGTAATTTGTAGGTTAAAATTGATTAGATACGTCAGGTAATAAGTTATTGCAGGTTTACTCATGTAAATACAAATCATTAAAAATTGGAGACGATTTCAAATACTCTAGTGTAGCAATTAACCATTTTAAAGTAAGTTTCAGAGTTAATTTTGCTTCATTTTTAGCGTGTGTAAATATCCTTAAAGAACGTTCAGGATGCTAGGCAGCATAATCTTTTAATTAGTAAATACCCATTGAAAATAACAGGGGTTATAAATGTAAATATTCTTAATATAGAATGGAAAAGCGAGCATCTTAAATTATAGCAGATTGGATGTATAGTAGTCAAAAGCTTTTCAGATTCTTTTAACGTAAAAATCAATAATCATAAGGTCATAATCAAGGAGGGTGAGATATTAATGTTAATAAATTAACAGGAGTTATAGATGTAAATATTCTTTGCATGCATCTTTTATCATAGTTTAGTAGGAAGCGTTAACATTTGTGTTACCTATTGAATGTTGATGATTTATTATTTGACAAATCTATGTAGGAATTAATATTCATAAAATAATTTTTATAATATTTGGTTATGTACAAGGTAAGAGGGACTTTTGGGTAATTTCCAGTGCAAAAATTTAGCACGAGTGTTTAAAATTTTTTACTATGAGCTCGTATTAAACCAGGATAACGTAAGGTTTATGGTTAAGCCCTATTACTTTAAACTGTTTTTTTATTGACAAAATGTTATTTTGTAAATATTTGAAAGAAAATGAACTATTTCAAGACCGAGGATGGATGTAATTTACTGATGTGTAGAATAATAATTGATAAAGATTTTTGGTGTTGAATTTTCTTTCTGAGTAAATCGTGGTGAATTTCTGTTACCGAGCTTTCTTTGGTAGAATAGTAGGGCAGTATTTTTTAGATATATGTAGCAGATCAGCCCTGGCAAACTACATAGTTGGAGTTATTACACAGGTTGAGTATGCAACAATATGCAGTCCAAGCGCGGGGCTTCAATTCAGGTAAACTGCAGAACAGTTTTATATATGTATATATATATATATATATGTAGGATAATTTTATAAATAGTAGGTATTCAAATAATTTTCTCTAGAACTAGTTTAGGTAACTTCATACTACAATAGTATGGAACATGCGGCATCACTGCTCGGCCGAATAGCTTCAGGGATTAAGCGGGGCGGTGTAAAGGTTGTTCTAAGTAAGGGTTACTGACGAGGGTAACGGCCCAGTCGGTCAAGGAAGTCGGTCCAGAGCAGTCGGTCAAGTCAGTCCGTGGCAGCAAGACGAGGTGGAAGCTTAAGACGTAAAGCACATGACAAAAGTTGATGTCGATGGGGTTATGCTTGTAACATGTCATTTTACCTATGGTAAATGCCACGTTACA